>JACJUM010003147.1:2130399-2280078 GCA_020976665.1 Heortia vitessoides
TGTCCTGTTTGATATTGCCAAGTCGAAATAAACCATTCACACAAAATACTCCAGGATGCGCAGTAAACCCCTATGGCTGCTGGTTACCTCGTGAATTGACCTTAGAGATTCGAGGTCAGTCCAAGATGACATGATTGACCGATTGAATTTTTCCGATATGCATTGGTTCTAAATATTAAATAGCAAGAGTTCGTAGAACGGTAAATTAAATTCACTATTAAGCATTAATGATAGTTTAAACATACAAAAAAGTTTAAACATAAAGTGGATATAGAAAGGATGATAAAAAAATACAAAAATAATTTTAAAAAGTTTTTAACATATTTGTAAAATAGCAACGCACCGCAGTTTTAACCGCGTAGTTCCCGATAGTAAATATGTGTATTATTTTTCTATTAAACCAGGTCGACAAAAGCCTATGTATTAATCCTGAGTATTAATTAACCTCATACCAAATTTTATTAAAACCGCTCCAGCCACACAAATTTAACCTTTATAAAATTAGTGTGAATCGTTCGAATGTACGTAGGTAAAATCAATAGCACGCTCCAAATATTAAGTATTGTTCGTAACATCACCACGGATTCGAGAACCGTGGTTGGTGTGCGAGCATCGGTAAAGGCACAACGATCGAGCGTTTTTGCGCGCTCTATCATCGTCCATCATCCGTGCGGATGCGTCTGGCTTTATTTAAGGCCGTTCTGTACATGTATCCCGAGACGTGCCCCGGATCGGCACCGGCGAATTTTCACCGCTCCCGCTCTTTGTGGAAGCATTTTTCTCTTTGTTCTCTTTGTAAAATCGTGCATCGGCATTTTCGCTGAAATGCATACAGAGTTGATAGGTTATTTGGTCGTATACTGTTCGTGCTGTAATTTATGTACATACGAACAAGCCTGGTAAGCGTTTATTATCGCTTTGAAGTTATTCAATTATATTGGAATATAGATCGTATCGTACACTACAATAAAGTTACAAGACCCTTAACAACCCCACTAGTAAAACTGATAACCAGCACGTCAGACCAAATCAGCGATTAAAGCTTGCGCGTCGAATAAATAAGTTTCCGAGATTAAAGTGTCGAAAGCCGTCGCGGCGCAGGTGTTGAGTAATTGCCAGGCGCGGCGATATGACAGCGCGCGCCGGCCGCCATATTGGATCGGACAGCCGACTGCTTTTTTGGCGGGAACAATTGACATTCGATTTTAGTTCGGCCGAAGCTCCTTTGGTATTCCATTTAATCCATACATCCATTCGTAATATCGTGTTGCTTATTATTTAATGGTTAGTCAACCTTTTTGCGACTTTCTGATAGAATTTCTACTGTAATTATTTCATTTCAACTTTCTATATGTAGATTGGTTAGTTATTAGGATAGATATTTTTTTAACTCCTAAAAACTTAGAAGAGCATATGTTCATCTAATTTATAGTAATAGAGGTTACTTTGTTTAGTTTAGGCAACGGGCTGTTTTTCTTTAAGTTTGAATTGTAGAATTCCACCCTGGGTTCAATTAGGTTAGCAACTGCGTTCTATTGCCTCAACAAATTGGCCAGCGCCCTCTATCAAGTTTGTAGGCGCAACGTTTTCTCAGGTGCAAGCTCCCGCCGACTGTTTTCTTTCTGCCAAGCAAAATATTTCCGCAGCTAATTACCAAAATACTTAGCGGCTAAATGCCTCCTGGTTAGTGGCAACATTCTTGCGCGTGCCTGTCTTGCCGTGGTCCATTTAGGGCTTCGGATATGCCAGTAATTAATAATGCAAAGTGTAACTTTGATAAATTGCTCGGGGCATAATTAACGCGTGTCAATTTCTTAGCGGTGTTATTGAATGGGGCAGTTCCAAGAGGACGAGACCCTCGTCTCTCGTTAGGATATTTAACACTATAAATATTTATGTATGTGTGTAGTTGTTCTGTAACACAGTGTGTTAAGGTATAGTTAATATTAGAAAGTGCTATATATAGATTTGCCGTGAGGTACCGGCGTAAAGTAAGAGGCGACTAAGGTACCAGAACCGACAGATGGCGGTATACCCATCCGAAACAGTGCAGCTCAAATGCACAGAGCAGGGATGGGCAGCAGCATCTCCGTCGCGATAGCTGCGCTCTACGATTGCCACACGTTTGCCCAGCGCGGCAATTATTGGCAAAAAACCTCCTTTCTTGGAGAAACATATGTGCTATAGTGAACTTCCAATAGCTAGTATGATGATGATGATATATAGATTTTATTTTTTCATTTTTATTACAAATTTGGTAAACAAGCCAACGATCAGCGTCACTAAAGCCAATACAGGATTGAGTCATCGCGACGATATCACACGCGTGTTGCCATAATCTGATGATGTTGATATTTCACATTAACAGTATTTTTACTACTACTAATTCAGGACAGTCTGCCTCTACAAAGGTCTGTTTAGACAACACACAAAGTCTGTAAGTATGGACCGATCTGATAGCGTCTGTCTTTTGTGCGAAGAGTCATGAATTCAATTCCTACCCAGTACACATTTGTGTTATGTATTACAGTATTATATTTGTAAATTCTGTTATCTGATATGCGTAACATACTTTATGTCACATTTCTTAAAATCAGGTCCAAGTGTAAGTTGAATGTGTGAGTTGAAAAAATGTTATCTAGGATTTTCTAATATTAAGCATGTTGTTGAACAAAGCTATATTTAAATTAAGTATATAATAATTAATAATTATAATAGTTTACGATGTGGAGGAAAAGTATTTAAAAATATAATTCTAGTTTTCCTTCCTGCTATACTTTCTATTTATAATTGTAACCTGTGTATTGTATTTAATTTTATCTAATTATCAATACATATAAAATAAAATAGAAGTGGTTTTTTTTGTGAATATTAAAATATCTGCTTTTTACTACATGTATGGATGTATACACGGTACATATAACAAAATAAAATTTTTGTCTGTTCGTTGAGGTAATCTTTGAAACGGCTAGACCGGTTTTGATCGGACTTTCACTGGCAGATATTAAGGAGTAACTTGCTATTATACATATATGCAAAATAAGTTACTTCTTATCACTTAAACTATCGTACAGAACAACGTCTGTTGAGTCCGCTAGTTTCCGTGTCAAAATTGCCCAGCGCGGCAATAACAGGCTATTTTTTTTTCCTTTCCCGCGGAGGCCTATGTCCAGCAGTGGACTTTCTATCGCTGTAATGATGATGATAATGACTACATATTATAAAAGGGTATATCCATAGGCTTGTAGCAAACAGGGACATGACGCACTAGACTCGGCGTCGGTGCGCGGGAAACGTGTTAAATGTTTACCGATATCTGGGGTGCGATCCCGACTCACGGCTGCAAACACCAGTCTTCCCCAGGGCTGCGGAGCTGGTACCAACTAGATATTGACTGAAAACCGCGGGAAGACGAGAAAAAACTCGTCGTGTTATTATCGACGGGTCCGATAGTTCAGATGGTGGTGGTCCTGTTTTGTGCGATATCCATCCGAAATAGTGCAGCTCAATGCACAGAGCGGAGATGGGTAGCAGCATCCCAGCGCTCTGCGATTGCGAAGCGGAAATTATGGCAAAAAAATAGTAAGCAAAAAACCTCACTTGGAGAGCCGGTGGACGTCCAGCGGTTGGTATGAAAAGGATGGTGATTAATATTACTGTGTGTAAATTTAAGGTATACAATATAGGACATTATTATTGTAACATTAAAGTCGTGAATGATGGAGCTTGCAACCCTATTCGAAGGGTGCCGTCCCACGAGTGTTTTCGTACGACGTGTCTGCTCGCAGTAATGCACTCTCGATCGGCATCAACCGTGCTGTTGGCGTTTCAGCTAAGTGGAATTATATTCATCCCGTTCCCAACAATTTGCGATCCACGGTCGCAGTGTTTAATATTACGGTATAGGACGTGATCGCTGAACCGTTCCAACACTGACATGTGGTGGTGAATGTTAGGTATGGCAGAAGAAGCACGCGAGTAGAATAAATGCCTTAAATAGATTAAAGTATGAATGATGGTGTAAAAGATGATGTTGTGACAACAATAGAGAAAGGAATGTTAAGATGGTTAGGAGAAGTAGAATGACTGCTCAAATATGTAGAGCGGAAATGAATGTAAGAGTTGGTATAGGACGAACTAGACGAACATATCTTAACCCGGTAAAAGAGGTATTAAAGAAGCAGGTACCAGGTCTAAAGTACCAAGAATAAATGAGCGTGTATGAAAGGACTAATGCGTGTAAAGTAAGCGGGACAAGCATGCCAAGATCGTACCAAGTGGAGATCCATAGTCTCTGCCTACCCCGATGGGATTCAGGCGTGATATATGTATGTATGTAGGACTTGATCATTTGATGCCTCGTTTGCTGGTATCTTTTGTTTTAATAGAGGTAGACAAAGGTCGTCTGATTTAGTTTAGTCTCATTTTGTTCTACCACATAATTCGCATTACTGTGTTCCGGTTTGAAGGGTGAGACTGAGAGAGGCTGTGGGATTACTGGTTAATGTTTCATAACATTTTCAAGTCACAAGTTTGCCTACGTGTTTGTGATAACAAAAGCGTTTATAAGCTGCGGTTTGTCCTGTGTCTGAGTGTTGGATGCATGTTAAATACAAACAGTACTATATTTGTGATTCCTTCGTTGTCTGATGTCCGTAACACAAGTGCTTTTAGCTACCTATCTCGGAGTCAGGTCAACGTATGAGATGATGTGTGAATATGAATACCTTTAGTGATTGATTCTGATGGAAATATCTTGGGAAAGTATATATCTATCGAGTCTAATGAGATATGTTGATGAATTGTCTCATGGTTCTCAAGGTAACTGGGTAACTGCTAGGGGGTAAAGATATTCTGTTGATCTGTTGATGAGGGGTAACTTAGTCTCTCATATTAAATATCGCATGAGAAAGATGGTGGATAAAGAAATAATAATAATATCATCAGCATCACACCACCCATTGAAAGTCCACTGCAGGACATAGGCCTCTCCAAGGAAGGAGGTTTTTTCCCATTATTGCCGCGCTGGGCAAGCGTATTGGCAATCGCAGAGCGCAGCTTTCGCAACGAGAATGCTACTATATTCCCGCCCTGTAAATTTGAGCTGAACTGTTTCGGATGAATATATCGTCATTGGTCGGTTATGGTCATTTAGTCGCTCTTACGTCACCTGGTGCAGCGGGAGGTATTATTCTACTCTATCGGTACCTTACAGCATAGATTAGATATAACAAAAAATAAGAACAATAATTAATTGGATTGTGAATGGTGAAAATGAATTTGGAGATAGAAAGTAGTTTTTATTAGAATAACATATGTCTAATTCTCTAGCATTGTGTTGCTAGTGTCGTCTTGAAGCACTCCGCAATGCTGACGTACGTAATAGGACAGAATAATAGAGACGGAGGCAAACATTTCTCGATTGTTGAATTACTAAGATCTATTTGTCCTTTTCTCCGCTATTCAGACGATTAGAATCTAGAATTATCTAGGCTTATAATAGATTAGGCAAGTCCATGCATAAAATATCAAAACCTAGGTACTCAATGTTGAAGTCTATTGTATATTAAAATATGTTGTGCATCTACTCTTTAGTTATCGTAAGAGACGTGCGGTAGACTTCGTGCAATGGTCTGCATTGGTACCTCACTCTCACCCATTTCTACCGTTTAAATCGCATTGCTGTGTTTCGGTTTTAAGAGTGAAATTAATGGATAAATGTGACGTTGTATCTTCAGTTCAGAAGATTGGCGACACATTAGTGATATCTTTGTGATAACCTTAGTGTCTGTAGGCTGTGGTCTCGTTTATCATCAAACGGGCCGTATTTTTGTTTAATGAATTTATAACATAAAAAACACAGACACATAACATGCAAATATTCATCACGTATGGCCTGGATGGGAGTAGAACTCGCGACCATCGGCGCATAAGACAGGGACACAAGTTATGAGCCATTGGGCCAATCATTGCTTAAATTCTATCTTATTTCCTAAAGTTTTTACATATTCGCAGTGAAATTACCAAGTATTGTGACATAAGATTGCATATGTTGGCAACGCGCTAGTGACAATATATATCCTTGTGATAACATAAGCGTTTATAGGATGCGGTTTGTTCTGTGTCTGGGAGTTGGATGTATGTATTTAAGTATTATATTTATATAAATCAATAAATTCACATAACACCTCATACATTGATTTGACTCCGAGAGTCAGACAACAGAGGATTAAGAATATATTACATAGATACATTTAAATAACGCTCAGGCTCAGAACAAATACAAACATTAATTATATAAATATTTCATTGGGTGAGGATCGAACCCACGACCTATATGGTATAGGCTGCGGGATTGTTTAATATTAGACTGTACGCTTTTCGACCTGGACTAATAAAAAAAATAAGGTTTATGTAAATAGTTTGTTTTGAGAAGTCTTTCTCACGATACACAATTTTGGCAGTGTCTCTATTTTGAATGAGTCCGACAGTTTCGGAGTTCGTTCGCTATGAATTTTGCACCGGCGTTGTCTCCATGGGCATTAATATTGCACGTATTAATGTCAAGCAAGCGCGTGCGAGCAGATTATGTGCATTTTAAGTACTTGCCAAGCGCGTGTCTTGGTGTTAGTTTACAAATTCCAAAAGCGGCTCGGTTTTCTGTTGTTTGGGAATGCACTGTAATATCTGAATTTGCAGAGTTCTCTTTTATATATTTTGTTGAACTTAATTTAATCATTTAAACACTTAACTCGAAACGTCTTGCTACTCTTTCTTTAATGAGGAGATCCGTAAAAGAACCAAAGTTACTGATATAGCCCGGCGGATTAGTAAGTTGATGTGCCAGTGGGCAGGGCATTTGGTACGCAGAACCGATGGCCGATGGAGTCGTAAGGTTCTGGGATGGAGACCAAGCACCGACAAGCGCAGCGAGAGGCGTTCACTCACAAGCTGGGCAGACGATCTGTCTTAAACCGAAGGTACACAGTTGGTCCTATTGGAGATCACTTGAAGAGGCCTATGTCCAGCAGTCGACGTCTTATGACTGATATGATGATAGTGATAATGGAGAAAGGGGCCAACAAGTCCCTTGATGATAAGTAATCGTTGATTCGGCAAATGTTGTTCTGCCATACAAAATTTAATTACCAATTTTGGGCAATGAGGGGCAATTTTGCCCAGAGCGCAGCTTTCGCGACGGGGATGCTGCCTTTCATTCCCGCCCTGTGCATTTGAGCTACAATTTCGGATGAATGTACTGCCATCTGTCGGTTTTGGTACCTTAGTGTGGCCTCTTACGACACCCGGTACCGAGAGAGGCCCTATTTCACTCTGCCGGTACCTCACGGTTCCGACAAAGTAGTATGTATGTCTTGAGAAAATGTAATTAATTTTAAACAAGAACAAGTCAAATAGAAATTATTATGCAAAGACAGCCAGACAGTCGCTTCTAGACATCCCTCCGCTCCCGCCAACGCTCCGCTTGCCGCAAATTGAATCTGGGCGTAATATTTAACATAGACACTACCTCACACACATACTACCCCAGCCCGGCGAAATTGCGCGACATCCCTCCCCTGGAAAAACTCATCGCTATAGCTAGTTTAACTTCGCATCGATTCTACATGAGGTCTACATGAAGTAGACCTCGTGTAATTGGTCGTCTGGATATATTACGCTGTGTTCGCGTTGCTGTGTGCCGGTCTGAAGGGTGAGAGAGACAGTGAATTTACTGGGTAATATGACATTATATCTTCAAGTCACAAGGTTGGCAACGCGTTATCCTTGTGATATTACAAGCGTCTACAGGCTGCAGTGACGCTAAGTATCATGCGGACTATATGCTTGTTTGTCGACCTGGTCTAATAAAAATAAATAAATAGAAAAATTGCGTAATAATTTTATTTAGCCGAGATTTCGGGGCCGGTAGCTGTGAGCCGGCTAACGTGAGCTGAAGCACAAAAACGAATTGTTTATAATCAAAGTCTACCTTAAGATATTGCAATAGCAACAATTGCTGACGGTTTAGTTTGACTTTTTGCGCAGATATGGCGTATACGCCGTGTTGTATACCGGTGGAGTAGTAGAGAGGTACCGGTAGAGTAGAATAGTACCTCCCTCCAGGTGTCGTAAGAGGCGACTAAAGTTACCAGTAACGACAGATGGCGGTATATCCGACTGATACAGTTTAGCTAAATGCACGGGGCGAGGATAGGCAACAGCATCCCCGTCGCGAAAACTGCGACTTGCGATTGCCAACACGCTTGCCCAGCGCGGCAATTATGGGCAAAATTGCCCCTTTCTCGGGAAGCCTATGTCCAGCTGAGGAATTACAATGGCTAGTATGATGATGCCGTTGAAACTTTTCATAATCCTCGACCTCTAACTTTGTTCGGTTTGTTTCTTTCTGTGATCGCTACTAGCTGCATTGACGGTGCAGGTATGACTGACTGACATTTAACGCAAGTCGTTAGGTGAATTGCGTCATGGAGGCCGTGACTTTCATTTCTCTCGTCATCGTGTAAATCTGCAAGGTCAGATTTTTATGACATTTTGTTTTTTTTTCCTTTTTCAACTGTCAAATAGCATTGTTCGCATTGATTTGTTCTAGTTTGAGATACAGTGAAATTATTGGGTAATGTGACTTCATATCTTCGAGTCGCAATGTTGGCAATGCGCTAGTGATATCCTTGTGATATTACGAGCGTCACAGGCTGCTGTTACGCTTTACCTACTATCACGCAGACTGTACGCTTGTTTGGTGACGTGGTGTGATAAAAAATTGAATGTGAAATAACTGGGTAATATGACATCTTCAAGTCACAAGGTTGGCAACGCGCTAGTGATACCATTGTGATATCACAAGCGTCTATAGGCTGCTGTGACGCTTACTATCGCGCTGAAGGTATGCTTATCTACTAAGTTATCTAGTTATATGATACCTTATGGTATATTTTATGAATTGATGAGTTGTGACTGTTAAGTGGTGTGGGTACAACATTCTTCACGCACACATGAGCGAGTGTACGTGTGTTGACATTTATTCCCCTGGTGTATCCGTTCAGTATTTAAGAGACAAGTCCATTTATCAGGCCGGCTAACTTATAATTATCGGCTGGGAGGCGATAGGGCGAAGTTCCCAGCCGACAAATATACTAGGTAGTGTTAGCGCAGCCCCCAGCTTAGCCTGAAGTTTTTAAACTTTGCAATTAACTTCACGCGCCTCATAAATTTCTTACTTTTTTAATAACGACTCGGAACTTAGATCGTTCGTTTATTTCTACCGAATCGTGCTAAGTGCTGGCAAGTTGGCGAGTTTCGTCTCGTGGATGGAATGATTTTGATGAAGCACGCCCGTAACGGCCCAAGTCGCGGCGCCCTTCGAATGTTATTGGAGCCCTAAACACAGTTTGTGCAACTCCTCAACGGATATGGGGCCGAGCCGGATTTACGGATAATTAGGCGCTCCGTATCAAGCCGTCCGCAAATAGATTGCGCGACCGGGAATATCATCAGCTGACGCGTTTCGATGCATCCATCAAATTAAGTAAATCACATGAGGGACTTTATACATAAGTCGTCTGCATTGGTACCTTCATCATATCAGCCATTTAAGGTCCACTGTTGGATATAGGCCTCCCCAAAAAAGGGGGGCTTTTGCTCATTATTGCCGCGCTGGGCGTGGTGATAATTACAGAGTCTAACTTCGCGACGAGGATTCTGCTTTACATCTGATCTGATCATGCTGATATCGCCATCTCGGTTCCGGTTCATCAGTTGCCTCTGACGACACCTTGTACAGTGTACATTGAGAGTCTACTTCGCCGGCGACCTACGGCTTTGGGTATATTGGTACTTTACTGTCATCTATTTCTGCTGCTAAATAGCAGTGTTCGCATTGCTGTGTTCCGGTTCGAAGGGTGAGAGAGGCAGTGAAATTGCTAGGTAAATGTGACATAATATCTTCTAGTCACGAAGTTGGCAACACGAGCGTCTATAGACTGCGGATACGATTACTATAAAGCTTTCTGTATTGTTATTTGTCGAACTTGTCTCTTAAAAAGGTAGTGATTTTACTTGGTCATATTACCAATCTTTAAGTCACAAGGTTGGCAATGCGCTATTGGTAAACTTGATGATACGAGGGTCTACAGGGCGGGGGTGAATTTGGGGGCTGGAACTCGATTTCTTTCGCACGAAATGTATGTGTGTTTGTTGACATAGTAAAATATAGTAACGTGAAAATAAAAGCGGTTGAATGTGATATATTATTCAATTTACACTGCGGGCGTTTGGCTGTGGCCGGCTTCCGTTAACGCCACTCGGAATGGACCAGACCATTCTCCCACAAAAGGGTGCGCCACTCCGAGCCATAACAAGATAAATCCCTAAGAGGGCGATGCTTCCATCGCAAACATAACGCTCTTGATGAGGGAATGCGAACTTTTGAAAGGCTCCGACACGTACTTGGTACAACGGAATGGATATTTCCATTTGTTTACATTTCATTATTCAAATTACGTATTTTCATCATACTTAGAAGAAGGCGGAAGAGCACTCCGCGTAAGAGGTCGGACCTACAGAAATGAATGACAAAGTAAATTTGTGCCCTGCAAGTTTACAGTGCAAACATTGTACGTACCATTTTTTGATGGGGAGCATCTTTAGCAAATAGAGCGTTGTTCGGAGCGGAGCGATGGCGGTAACTTTTATCATAATTTACTGAAAAATGAGCGGGTGTATATAACGTCTTGTTTATCATTGTACTTATTTATCCCAATATTTCATGGTTCAATATGAAACGTCGGCAGGGCGCGGCGTCGCGGTATAAATCTCAATTTGCATAATAAATTTTCGTCAGTTAAAACACGGAATGGCCAGATACAGAGGGTTCTCGCATTTTGGAGTTAACAATTTATGCGCTGAAAGAAATAAAAACGGCTTTTACACGCTCTGAATTCTTATTCTCAATCGTACTCAAAAGTGACAGATGTTATGTCAGAATGTGTATTACGTATTTACTACTTCTACAAGTTCGAAATTTAAATTTTGAATATTCGAATTTCCGTCCGTGAAGGTGCTAATTGTGTTTTGTGATCCAAGACTTACATTCGACAGAAGTGCAGCAAATTTCAAATTTAAATTTGGAATATTCAAATTTCCTTTCGTTCTTGCAATTTTTTTTCTGGCAGTGCTATGACGTTGGCTTTTTTGATCGAATATGTAACAGGATCTGAGGCAGATGGTATTTTCGAACCATCTTCTCTTTAGCAGTGAATATGATTTTTATTTTTATTTTAATAGCCTCGCAAAGCATCCTTAGTTAACACGTCTTAAGCTTAAAGTATAAATGAACAAAAATATCACGAACAATTGAAAAAAAACGCATAAATGAGCGTCAGCGCACTTGTAGGTAATAAAGTTCTATATTTTTAAAAAGATAGTAAATCTCTTCTATCGCGTCACTAATCTAGTCTATCTAAGTCAGACTTGACTGGAAACAACAAACCGTGTCCGTACCTATTTAATTCTAGTTTAATATAACTAAAACTGGCTAGTTGAGTCGGATATCAATTTTGAATCTAGTTTACGCGAGTCGCTTAAATCCGCTACTGTATTCGATTTTCTGGTATGGATCATTCGGATATTCTGGTAGTGCAATCACTACTAAGGCATTATCTCTGAGAACTGGGTAGGTTCTCTTTAAGCCGACATCGATGGATATTATCAGCCGGTTTTTTTACATAGCTGGAGTGCAGATGTCAATTCCAGCACCACCTTAGGGACGGGCGAGGCCATTCTTTAATGGGCGACCCTATCCCCGAATGATCCCGCAAGGTTCGCAATATCTCTCTATCTAATTTTATGTAAGAACAAATCGACGACATACATCCCTCATGACAGTAAGCGTCACTGCAGTCTATAGATGCTCGTGACATCACTAGCGCCGTAGCGCGTTGCCAACCTTGTGCTTGAATATGTTATGTCACATTACCCAGTGATTACACTGCCTCTCTCAACCTCACAATGCAGACGACATTTGTATAAGGACAATCTCATGAAAACCATCTCTTAAACCATCTCTATCTTTGAAGCTGGAACACTGAACAAACTTCAGGCGAGTGGACATGAGTGGACAAATGCGTGACCGCGCGATCTGTACCGTACAACTTGCGGGTGGTAGATGTCAGACCGGCCCGCCCGTTCCCCGCTCCCCCCTCGCAGCTCCGGGCTCATCTGTCATTCACCTTAGTCCCGCTTTTAATTTTCGCCCAAAAGTTGCCTGAATATTTGTAACATTATATTGTATTATAATTAAATATTAATTGTGTGTTATGTATCGTGTAAAGCGGTGAGGTACCAGCAGAGTAGATTATACCTCCCCCTGTATTAGGTGTCGTAACACGCGACTAAGGACTAAGGACCACAACCGACAGATGGCGGTATATCCATCTGAAATAGAGTGGCTTTTATGCACTGCGCTCTGCGATCGCCAACACGCTTGCGCTGCCTACTGCCGGCAATTATGAGTACAATTCCCTTGGACTTCTAATGGCTGGTATGATGATGATAATGTTTTGCATCCTGGAATGGAGGTGACGTAACCCACAGCGTAAAGCGTCTATCGTACAGATGTTATAGCACAGAGATCAGCCTCTAACATAGGTTACGTTACTATGATAAAGTTGATCTTAATTCTACACATTGAGTAAATGTAGAAGAAAAATAACATTTATAATTTATTTAGATATATCTTTAGTTGAATGTATTAACAACGTTATATGAATGAAGTGTGTCGTATGATTATATTTCGGTCTAGATATTCTAGAAGATTAGCATGTATAGTGGTAATATTCTGTGCGTTCCCCAATGAATTCTGCATCTGTACTTTCCCAGACTCCCGATCCCGCCCTTGTTATAAAAAGATTATCACGAATCCGCCCGGCATAGTTACCGAACAAAATTGGATCCGATGAAAACTCCGCCATTTTTTCCGTCACCCGTACAAATCTGCGCTTGGAATGTCATCGACTAGAACAGAAACGAGTACTTTTATACGTTACTTCACTATATAAGGAACGAGAAGGAAATCCATTAAAAGTATTACATTATTTAAAATTAACAAAATAATGAGACGTTTGTAGATACGGCGCGAAAGAGTTGACATCGCGTCGTCTTCCTCGCGCGCACGGTGCCTTTCACCGCTGACGTCACTTGTTATGTTGTGCGTCCTTATCTGTCTTTTGATATCTCCCCTAAGAAATTGATTTTTTAGCTATTATTTATGAGTGAATCAACAAAATTGCTTAATACTGGAAATCAGCTTTTCAAAAAGGGAGACTTTAATAATTGCATGTACACTGGGCAATACTGGCAATCCTGCCTTTTCCCTTAGTTTTAATTCGTAATTCTTCCTTAGATTTACACAACATCTCAAACGTTGACCTTACTCCGAGATAAGTTGCTTAAAGTACTTGTGTTATGGACATTAAATATCAGAGGAATATAATATAATACTAGAATACATATTTCACTCTCAGACACAGAACAAACATAAATATCATTATATAAATGTTAGGATAGATAGTGCACACGTTCAGGTTTACATTTGAGCAGTATATACCGCCATAACTTACATGAGGTACATCTTACACAAAGGTCTACCTTGGTACTCAACTCTCATCTATTTCTACCAATAAACAGCAGTGTTCGAATTGCTGTGTTTCGGTCTGAAGGTTGACAGAGGTAGTGAATTTAGTGGGTAGTGTGGTATAATATCCTCAAGTCATAAGGTTGGCTAAGCGTTGGCTACGCGCGATCTTGTTTGTCGATTTAGTTGTATATAAAAAAAATAATAAATTATATATTTATCCTTCCGTTATGGTTTAAGGCGGCAGGATAAAAAATAATACCTCCAGCTATTATGCGGGATACCTTGGTTGTTGGCATCGACCGACTGGAGCCGCTGCCAAAATCCTAGCATCGTTTAGTACAAATTTAAGGTATTGCGTTTCGCAAACTTTAAATTACGAAGGTTAGTGTCCCATTAAGTTTTCACTTCACGCTCTGTTAAGTACAATTACTTGGATTAAATTGATACTTTAAAAGATATGTGGTCTTCTGATTTTTATCTCGTGAACATTTTTACAACTGCTAATTCTAAATGGTCGGTCACTAACAACGGCTTAGTTGGGTGCGCTGTAGTTGTGTGCGCTACGCACTTCGTAATGTATGCTCAGCTTAGAGAGATTACCTTTTTATTTGTTGCCAAGGACCGCTCATAATACCGCCTAATAAAACAGCTGATCACGAAGCTGTTTTGTTTGTGTGTAGACGATCCTTTATATCAGTGTTCTATCAAGAAAGTTATCCAAATCAATTTAATGAATTTGCTTTCGCGACCATGAGTTACCGGCTGAATTAAATAGTATCAATTGTAAGACAGGACTGAGGCACCGGAATTGTCAAACGCCCGGAATCCATCTCATTCGTGTGCATAAGATGCAACTGGGCGGGGATGGGCAGCAGTGTTCTCGTCACATCTGACATTAATGATTTTTTCGGAAACTTTTAACAACAAACTTTCATTGATTCTCCTCATTTATCGCTTTGCGAAATAACATATAGCACTGAAAGAATATTTTAAATCGGAAATATAGTTTTTATTTTAAGTGCGTTGAAACAAATATGTAGTCGGCTTAAAAATATAACTAGCAATGTTCTGCGGTTTCACTCACGTTATTCCCCTTCCTGTTACAATATGGGGATACAATATGTTACCTATGTCACTTGTTGATAATCCAATTTTCTCTTAATCAAAGAGTTTGACAAATCATTTAAGTCATTTTCTGACTTTAATTATTATAAACGTTACAATTATAAATCCTGTTTAAATAGTTCTACTCGTATTTTAGGTTGCGGTCTCTTATTTTATTGTTGTAAAATAAAATACAACACAATTTTTTCATTATTTTGCGTATCACGAGCAATTCGTGAGCATTGAAATTCAATATTCCCAAGATCCAATTTTAATAAAATCCGGTAAACTTATAACTAGACCAGCAGTGGATTAGTGATTTTGGTGTATAGTAGGCTACCTCGATAAATGGTAGTCCATTCAACACAGAATTTTTTTTAAATCGGACGAGCGGTTCCTGTATTTAGCGCGTTCATACAAACAAACTCTTTAGCTTTATAAAGCTTAGCTAGTATAGGTAGGAATGACTACGGTAGACCGCTATGTACATAGCTTCGTGTCTCTAAATTAGGTTCACTGAAACCGTCCTATAAGTCAGAGACTTTGCCTGATATAATGACATCATCATATCAACAAGTCCAGTGTTGGACATAGGCCTCTCCGAAACTGGGGGAATTTTGCCCATAACAGCCGCGCTGGGCAGGCGTGGCTCTTAGTTGTCTCTTGCGACACCTGGCAGTGAGAGGTACTATTTAATTCCGACGGTACCCCACGGCTCAGATATATACTGTAAGGAGAGTTTATTCTGTTTTTTGAACACTGGCTCTCAGTTGGCAATTTGCTAATGGACAATGTAGAATGACGGCTATACAAATTTGCAATTCAAAGGGCGGTCCTAATCTTAGCGGGTAATAACGGATGAACCGCCGATTCTTAAATTTGACATATAAAGAGGTCGGCGGCAAACCAACTGGTACCATTTAAATTGTTTGTTCTTGTCTCTGTTCATATCTTTGTTCTTAACTTAGTTCTTGGGTCTGTTCTTGTTCCTGTTCTTGTCTTTGTTCTTGTATCTGGAAATAATTTCATGCTAACGGTGTAAATTGTACAACTTTCATACTATCTTTGCATTTTAACCCCTTCTGCCCCTGTAAGAGACGATATCTAAAAAAAATATTTTGCACATGTTTCATGACTATCAATACTTTTCATACTAACCTTACCACCCCCGTTTTATCTTCTTAGGGAATCAATTTTAAAATCTTTTGATTCTCCCCTACATTATAAAAGAAACCCCTGTGTTAAAATACTAGTTTTATAAATGACCTCTATGGTTTAGGTCCTGCGTTGATATGTCAGTCAGTCAATGAGTCAATCAGTCAAACTATCAATTACAAATATGATATTCTACTCATGTTGCATTATCAAAATGTAACTAACTATATTTTATCAACATAACGAGTAAAGGGACCAGCGGGTGGAATCCCAGCACTATTTAATAAATAAAAAAGTCATGCATATTCGTAATTCGGCTTGGGCTCCCGAGCGCGGTCCGCTATTCGTTGTCCCCTAGTTTATCTCCTAGATAAAACTGGACTCTTATGTTTTACGCCACCGCGAGAATGGCTCTGGCGTTTTCATTATTTATGCCTACCCCTTTTCTATCTCTATATCCTCACGATATTTTATCTTGAAGTTATATCTGTTACCGAGTGTTTGTTGTTCGTTCTCAATTATTTTCATCATTACAGCCATTAGAAGTCGCACTGGGCAAGAGTGTTGGCAATCGCAGAGCGCAGCTTTCGAAACAAGGATGCTGCTGGCCACCCCCACCCTATGCATTTGAGTATATCCAACCGAGACACTGTCTCGGTTGGATATACCACCATCTGTCAGTTCGGTTCCTTAGTCGCCTCTTACAACACCTGGTACAGATGAAGGTACTATTCTAATCTGCCAGTACCTCACGGCAAATTATTTTAGCATATGTTTTTTTTTTTATTATTTGACCAGGTCTACACAAACATTCATGCAGTCCGCGCTCGTAATATCACAAGCGTATCACTAACGCGTTGCCAACCTTGTGACTTGAGGATATTATGCCAAATTACCCAGTAAATTAACTGCATCTCACCCTTCAGACCGGAACACAGTATTGCGGACACTGCTATTTGGCGGTATAAATAGTTAAGAGATATACAAATGCAGATGACTTTTTGTATGCGATTTACCTCATGTAAAAGTTTGTTTAAACTTAAAATATTTTCTATTAGCTTGTGACTTCTGTTTAAATCTTTATTGTATATCTCCTGTGCCAATTGTAAAGAGACAAAATGAGGTAGACTTCAACCAAAGGTCGTTTGCATTAGTACGTCACTCTCACCTATTTCAACCAAAGAATAGCAGTGTTCGCATTGCTGTGTTCCGGTTTGAAGGGTGAGAGAGGCTGTGAAATTTCTGAGATAATATCTTCAAGTCACAAGGTTGACATCGCGACTGTTTTATATTGTTTGTCGACGTGATTTAATAATAATAATAATGAAATTACTCTTGTTTCAGGTAAATATAGCAACGTGCTATTAATGGAAAAAGGAGAAAATATTTAAAGATAAACAATGACGACATTTTCTTCAATTGGTGAGTCATTGCCAATAAAGTCATTTAAAAAACTCCATAGTATATAGGAAATTAACTTATGTATATCTTCGTATATATAAAAATTACGTGTCTCAGTGTCTGTTCATGTTGAATTTCTAAAATACTAAATCGATTTTAATAAATTTAATCAAAAAAACAATATAATTAATTAAATACATATGTAAGCAATAATTAATACAGGATATAACTTATACTATTTATTAGCTTGTCATGGCGACTTTTGGACTATGTGGTTTAATTAGTTGTACATAAGCCGAACTTTATGTGCATGAATGTGTGTAATCATGGATGAATGTTAGTTACTCATTCACGCCGGAATTACTGAACAGATTTGGATGAAATTTTGAACGGTGATTGTTGATTTTCTAGAATAACAAATAGGCTACTTTTTATTCCGAAAACATGTTCTCGTGAGTTACATTTGACTTTTTATTTCTCCATAGATTCAGCATGACTCTGTGGCTCTTAACTTTTATGTCTTCTCGGAATAACATTCCCGGGATGGAGTTCCCCGGGATGCAATTGAGGCCTCGTGGATAAAGTCGCGATTGGAAAGCTAGCATCAAATATAGTACCTCCTGTACAAATATTATGTCATGCTGTTGGGCGGTCGAAATTTCTCAACTTTTTTAAAAAGACAGCTGCAATTGTATACGTCATGACATCACGTTCTGGCGACAAAGCGAATTGTCCTTCAGCTATTTTGATGATGTGACATTTAGCGGCGTTTGCTATCAAAATGTCTTCATTTATAATTGGGCTGTAAATGTCTGTAATTGTGGGCGGCATACATTTTAAACGTATGATCAACAAACTAGTTTTTTTATTACACCAGGTCGACAAACAAGCATACAGTCCGCGTGATAGTAAGCGTCACTGCAGCCTGTAGACGCTCGTTGCCAACCTTGTGATTAGATATTGGGTCACATTACATTGTAATTTCACTGCTTATCTCACCATTCAAACCAGAATACAGTAATGCGAACTGCTCTGCTGTTTGACGGTAGAGATAGGTGTGATTGAGGTACCAATGTCGACGACCTTTATACCAGTTCTACCTTTTGACCTTATACTATTTGTAGCTCTTTTTTACATTGTGCTGGTCTAATAAAGACTAAGTTAAATATAGTTTTTTGTGCGTGGATGAAGTCTAGCTTAAATACTGTTGAAATATGTCCAATTTCGCCCAACATCCCCGAATCTTATACCAACTAATCTAAAAAAAACCAGCAGTCACCCTTCAGTCCTTCTGAACCTAATTACAATAATCGATTGCGCTAATCGATACTAGAATCGAGATCACCCCGCTCTAATCGATAAAGTTTAACCACTGATTCTCGTTGAGACATGTTTAAATTTGTAAAGCCGGTTCCTAGTTTAATAGAACCGGTTACTTTAACGATGGGCCTACGGCCGCAATGGTTTCTTGTCGCTTTTAATGCTAATGATCTTATTTCTTTAGCTTAAAATAGCATTGTATTATCTATAAATTGGAGGTAAGAGATTTGATTGTCTGTTACACATTCTTATGTTAATTAGAAACATTACAACTGTTCATATATTTTATTTTTATATTTCGCTGTGGTCGCTGTTCTTATCTAACCAAACTAGCCATTTCGTTTCAGTTGAGCCTACACTTATTATTCAACATACATTGCCTATTTCATAACAAAAACGCAAAACTATTTTGCTCGCTATATTTTAACCTTTTTTCAAAAGACCACCCTTTGTACTTCACAAATATTGTTCTTAATTATACGTTATATGGTATACAATAAAGAGATTATTATTATATAGATATAGATAGACATGTTTTCTCTGCTGATCAAGTAGGTTTTTTGCGGACTGAATGTTATTATTATTCTAAATCATGTTATTGTAAGAAAATTTATGATTTCATTCTTGATCATTTTTAAAAATAATTAAAAAAATACGGAAAAATAATGGCTGCCTGATTTTTTTTTCTAATCCAAATCTTTGTATACTGACCAAATTATATGTGGCTCACAAATTTTTATAATTGTTAAACATTTTATTACTTCTCAATTAAATTTGTGTCGCATTTATTCACGCAGTTACTCGAAAAAAAACAAGCAAATGTCATTGTTTAAAAAAAAACAAAAATTCGTAATTCGAACGTCGTCTCGCGAACGGGAAGTTTCCCGGCAGTATGTTTGTCGTCGATAGCGCGGGCCACGTGGCGGCGCGTATGCGTACCGCGGTGGCAGGGTGAGTGCCCTGTTTACTACCGCCTACCGTTAGCCGCGCCGCAAGCGACGAGCGCTCTTCCCGGATGGCGGCTTTTTTTCTTTTTTTTTTTATTAAAGCAAGGTTAAGGTTGAGGTTGGATACTTTTTTTGGCGTTTATGGAGTGTGATATTTTACACCTTTTTCTTCGCTGTTTTATGAATACAAGATTAAATATAACGGAATGCTTATTTGTAAAAGAATAATACTGTTGATTTAGTTGTGTTAATAGAAATGTTTAATCATTTTATTAACGCGCTGGTAAAGATATTTGGATTCTTATTTGATAGTAGATTATATTGACTGGCGTAAAGGCTATTGACATTTCAATGTCAAATCTCTAGCTCGTACGTATCTACGTAGTGGTGCGAATTTTGCGTTTATTTGCATCGCTCCTCATTATTATGTATGAGCGATAAATTGTCTGTTTACACATTAATTCTCCGCGAGGTTCAAAAGGCGTTCATGTGGAGCGAACACTGAATTATTTCTACGTGTTACACATTTAATATTAACGTGTGCACGTCTCTCATTTCTCGCTCGCGAGATTACCGATGTTGCACGTCGCCTCGTGCCTCCCGGATCTCTTGACTTGATCCACGTCTGTTACCGGGATTATACTCGGATAACAACAGTACTAGGGATTATCCGGGAGCGGAGTCGCGCATGTACGGACCTCTTTGTTTAGTAATTACTAAGGCTTTACTTTAACTATGGTTTCTAAGACCGTGTTGAGATGTTGTAGGAAGAATGTGTGCAAATTAATGTTTAATTTTTTTTTATTAATTTGTGGGTATGGTTTTGGACGAGGTTCGTATCAACAGTGTATAAGTAATCTGTACAAACACTTAACAACAAGTCTCAGAGTTGTTTTTTTTTAGTTCAACTCGCAATATACTTTTTTTTTTACAAAATATAGGTCCTTACAGTGTTATTACAGAGAAAAGCATACGTAATTTCTCATTAGAGTTCAGGCACTTTTCTATTTTAAAATTTGAGATCGTGATATTAATTTATCCAATCTCTCACCGTATCTAAGAAAATTCGCATTGTAATTTTTTTCTCTCGAATTATTGTACATATTTACTATACGCGGTAGCGCCGTCACGTAGATCACGGAAGTGATATAAACTAGACTTTATCATTTATTCTATCTATTTTGTACGAAGCTTTAAAATTAAAATTGGAATTCGTATTTTTGCAGACTATTTTGCAAACATATTAGCAAGCCATTCATTGATAGTGTTAGCTCATATGATGCACAAAACATCCAAAATCATATTGTAAATCATACTTTTTTATCTATGCTCAATATTTCCCGCCAAAACGTGAAAATATCACAAAGCTTGTTTCTGGTTTATACTGGAGAATTCTATTTTTAAATGGAATAGGTACAATTTATGGCGCTGTAAACGAATACCGTTCCCCAGTAAACAATATGGGCGACAATTAATTGACATTTACCGATGATAACGTCCCGAATGGTTCTCTCTATTTACGACGAGCGTTTGTTTTTGACTATTCAATTGGTTTCGCTGGCGTTAATTAAATTGCGTTACTTTTTGTTGCCATTTTATTGATCATCCTACAATCTATGCTTGTGAATTGTATTGTATATACATATATAATAGAAGCTGACTAGCTGACTGCCTGACATATCAACGCAGTGCCTAAACAATAATGGTTAGAAAATTGAAATTTTGTACTGGGATTTTTGCAAATTTATCCCCTAAGGGGGTAAAACGTAAAAAAATTGTGGGGTGCAAAGATAGCATGAATTTTTTTGGGTTTCTGTAGAAAGGTTTTTCATTGAAAGTCATAAATCACGTGTAAAATACTTTTCATGAATCATCCTCTCGAAAGGAAAAAGTTAGCAATAAAAGTACAACAATGCAAATCCGCTGCGCTACGTCGATAATTTTGGTTTTTCGACGGATCAATATATTCCTGATTAGATCGCGCAACGACGTCCCCAGTATTACACAAAAATGCACATTTTTATGTGTGTGTTTGTAATGTAATTATAGAAGTATTAAAGACGGGCTAGCTCAGAATTGCCAAAAATAAATGAGCGTGTACGAAAGGATAAAAACGAGTTAAGGAAGCGAGGAAGGTATGCCAAGTTCGTAGCAAGTGGAGATCCATAGTCTCTGATAATAATGCATGCCGGGGGATAATAGGGTAGAAAATATTAGTACCTCCCCTTGTGTCAAATGCAACAGGGCGGAGATGGGCAGCAGTATTCCTGTCGGGAAGCAACGCTCTGCGATCACGCTATCCTTGCGCAGCAATTATTATCAACAAATTCTTCCTTTTTTTAGAGGCCTATGTTTTACAGCTACTATGTATGTATGTATGTTTGTATGTATTTATGTCTGTATGTATAATTTTTCAGAAGAATTTGGCGTGTTCTCCGGCCAGCGCTTATATAATGTCATGTTTAACTTTATATCATGGCGAAATGGTTTATTGCGTATCAACCGAAGTGAACTTGACACTTCATAAAGAAAATGAGCTGAGCATTAGGGTTATTATTCTAGCTGCCAGCTAGTCGCTTGTTATAAAGATATCGTCGCAACGGCGTGGACGTTGATATGCGAAAATATACGTTATTAGCCTACTGCTTGCGACCTCGTGGATCACAATATATGTCACGTCCCTCGGGATTTCTCGTTTTTCCTGGCTCAAGAGTAACTTATGCCGATCACTGACCGTTATACCGTTACTGTGCAAAGAGTATTCTCAATCTTTCCTCTAAAAAGGAATACATTGACGGGCTCGGTGGCGCAGATGGTAGTGATCCTATCTTATGCGCCAGGGGTCGTGGGTTCACATATTTGTGTTTGTCCCGTGTCTGGGTGTTGGATGTATGTATTTAAGTATTGTAATTCCTCTGTTGTCTGACGTCCGTAATACAAGTGATTTTAGTGAATTACCACGCAGTCAGGTCAACGTATGAAATGTTGTGTGAATATAAAAAAAAAGTTACGTCTACCTCTAAAGCTTTCTACTACGTTTTCGCGCATACGAAAAATTTCAATAGTAATGCAAAATATTTACAGAAATCAATTAAGTCGACTAAACAAAGTCGTACTATATATAATACTGTATATACGATAAAGTACCAGAACTGACAGTTGGCGGTATATCCATCCAAAACAGTTTAGCTCAAATGCACAGGGCGCGGATGGGC
The DNA here is from genome assembly GCA_020976665.1 of Heortia vitessoides. NCBI lineage: Eukaryota > Metazoa > Arthropoda > Insecta > Lepidoptera > Crambidae > Heortia > Heortia vitessoides. The sequence continues at coordinate 2,153,196 of JACJUM010003147.1, forward strand.
AGCAGCATCCTCGCAGCGAAAGCTGCACTTACACAGCTGCGATTGCTAACTCGATTGCCCAGCGCGGCTATTAAGAACAATCCCCTCAGGAAGAAACAATTCCCTCATTCTTGGGGTGGCCTATGACTAGCAGTGGACTTCTAATTGCTATAACAATACTGTCGTTATCACGTAACGCGGACGCTCTCGTCTACGTCCCGTTTTAACGTCTCACCGTGCGTTAAATCAGACACAATATCCGCTGATCGCGTGAAATGACAAATCAAGATCTCATAACAATCCTCCGCCGATAAAAACATTTTATGAAGCAATGAAACCGTCATTACCTAGGTAGTAAATAACAAGTCGATATTGAATCTGGAAGAGACAATATTAAAGTAAGTTGATGTTTTGTGTCTCATGGCTGACGTAATCAATTATGTAGCTGTAATATAAAGATTTAAAAAAATAATAAATAAGAAAATAAAAGTTCAGACGACATCGGGAATAATTAGCTTAAAGCTCAAGTGTTATGAGTGTCAGACAACGTAGGTATTACAAATATAAAACTTAAATACATATAAGTAACACCCAGACACAGAACAAATACTACAAGTATAGGATTGTTATCATCAGCCGCATTAAACTCATCGTATATTCGAAAATATTCTTCAAAAAAGACTTTGGTTTTATTTGATCAAGAAACGAAGACATCGCACTTTATTTACCATTTTCTGCATGAATGGAGACAAACGAAAAAGCCAGAGTCATCTTATCAACCATTGGAATTCCAATGCTGGATCACAGGCCTCGCCAAGAAAGTGGGAAATTTCGGCGGCGTATATCCAACAGCGAATTTCCAATGGCTGATAAGATTTGCTTGACGAATAGCAGATAGCAAACACTTGAAAGAGTTTTGAACAATGATGAGAATGTTAGCAAAAACCACGAGATATGGAAAATGTGAAACGATATAGAGCACGATGAAACCAATACAATGTTGGTATTAGTATGTAAATGCAAATTGAAACTTGGTGCGTTCTGAATAAATCATGAATCTGTGACAAAAGATGCGTGTAAGAATTCTAAATAATCCACACCCTTTTATTATCATTCGCTTAACAGCAATAAAAATGTGCTCATTCTAAAGCAGTTTCCACTTTAATCGTGCATTGAATTGCTTTTTTTTAATACACTTTTTTAATGATTCATGCAGCTGATAGCCAATAAAAGCATAAATCGAATGTGTAATTTAGATTGGGTCTGTGATATACGGTGTAAATGACACGAATATTGTTTTAACGCGATTTATAATTGCCGTGAGGTAACGGCAGAGAGTAATAGTTCCTGCCCCCCGTACCAGGTATCGTAAGAGGCGGTTAAGGTATCAGAACCGGCAGATGGCGGTATTTTCCATCCGAAACAGTGTAGCTTAAATACACTGGGCAGGGCTGGGCAGCAGAATCTCCGTCACGAATTAAGGGCAAAAAAAAACAATTATGGGCAATTCCCCTTTTTTTTGGGATGGATATGTCCAGCAGTGGACTTCCAATGGCTGATATGATATCACACTTAAATTTTGTCATTTCGGTTCCCTACAGTACACCTGATATTTAGATATGGACATTACCGAATTGTTACTCATCACCATATCAGCTATATTAACTCCACTGTTGGACATTAGCCTCCATAATTGCCGCGCTGGGCAGTCGTGGTGGCAATCGCAGAACACAACGTCGCAACGAAGATGCAGCTGCCCATGATATACCGCCATCTGTCGGTTCCGGTACTTGAGTCGCCTACGACACCTGGTACAGACGGAGATACTATACTACTCCGCCGGTACCTCACAATTGAGTTATGAGTATAATTACCAAGTTAGTTTCTTTTTACCTGCTCTTTAAAGTCTATCTATCAAGTCAGAGTCTTAAATGCTCGGTTTCTTTTTGCGTGATGGTAGAAAACTGAAGCAGAAAACTAAGCAAGTTCAGTTTTGTTGATATTGTTCTGAGCGACAGCTCACGCTTGGTCGAGCTCTAAAAGAGAAACTTGAATGTAATAACTGATTGAATTGATACTCGTGCGATGACGGTTGTCGCTGTCGTAAATCGACAGATTCCTTCGGAGGTATTTTTACAACCGACGATAGCTTCTACCCAACGAGCCTCCTTTTCATTCTTAGACAACCGAATCTTGTCATGACGTACCGGCAGAGTTGAATAGTACCTCCCTCTGCACCAGGTGTCATAAGACGTGACTAAGGTACCAGAACCGAAAAATGGCGGTACATCCACCCAAAACATTGTACCAAATGCATAGGATAGGCAGAAGCGTCCCCGTTGCGAAATCTGCGGACTGCGATTGCCAACACGCTTGCCCAGCGCGGCAATAATGGGCAAAAATCCTCCTCACTTTGAGAGGCCTATGTTCAGCAATGGACTTCTAACGGCTGGTATGATGATGAACCTAATTGACTGTATAATTCTTTTTTACTCTGACGTTGCAAACTCGGTAATCTCCATGGACTCTTACCGGTTTGGTTATCCCGACCTCATTTTTTCTAAGCTAAACGAAGCTGCCGTGAGATCGACTGAGATACCAGAACCAAACAGAGTAGCTCAAATGCATTTTTTTGCCACCACGCTTGCCCAGCGCGGCATTTCTGAATCCCCTTTTTATGGAAGCCTATGTTCAGCTGTTGACGTTTAATAAGTTTGCTATAATGATGATGATGTTGGTGATGATGATGATGAAACGAAACTAATGTAATTAACACCAGAACATTTATTAATGTAACTAATTTATCAGCTCTAGCACACGACAATTTTAATACACTGTGTAGGCATTGAATTTGAAATGATAGCAATTTAGCAATTATTTTGACCAGCATCGCTAACATGAATATAGCGTTGCGTCACTACAAGACCTATCCTTTTCCAATAAAACTGCTGTTAAAAATAATATGCTCAGGCCAAACCTATTAGATCTCCATTTGGGCAGCTTAATTGTTTCCCTTTACGGCAATAGCCACTTTTAACGTAACCGCGTGTCTGTCTGTTCGTTATTATGTATATACCAATTTCAATTCGATCCGGTATGGAGTGACTGGATCTTATTACCGTTTTTGGTGTGCCGGCTATTTAACGATGTGCGGCCGTAGACCCCGCCGCGTATGGCAATGTCAATACGCTTAGTTCAATCCGGATATCGAACCCGGTGTGTTCGCACGTCGCCGTTCGGCTGGCAACAACGCCGCGAGTTTTATGACCATCGCTATTGTTCCTAGCCACATTTCCAGATTTATGGTTCGCTGTATCCTTTGCTATTACTTTGTGTGACGTGGTTATTGGACACACTGTCGCGTTTTACATATGGCTCATTTCAAATAAACGCTTTCTTTTTATTTTATTCGGATACTTCAATTGATTTTAGTATTATAGTAGATTTATCGTTCGTCATAAGATGTTTAATCTTGAACATCATGATTACAGTCATTGGAAGTCCACTACTGGAGATAGGCGTCCGCAAGGAAAGGGGGAATTTTGCCCATAATTGGCGCGTTGTGCAAGCGTGTTGGCAATCGCTGAGCGCAGCTTTCGCGACGGGGATGCTACTGCCCATCACCACCCTATGCATTTAAGCTGTACAGTTTCGGATGGATATACCGCCATCTGTCGGTCCTGGTCTCGCCTTAGACGACACCTCTTACGACACCTGGTACAGAGGGAGGTACTTTTCTACTCCGCCGGTGTCTCGCGGTTTCTTAATCTTGAACATCCTGTGTTAAGATATCTGTGATATCTATTTTGATATCAGATGTGGTTATGTAAACTGTTCGGTCGTCATATGTTCTCGTCTTTGTTATTGGCTGCATTAAACGGTGGCCGAAATAAATTGTCTGTCAATTACACGGACGCGCAGCCATGTCGAGCGATCGTTTGCTCCCCGTCTCGAAAATAGACCACAGATAATATTTGTTGAGATTGGTGAAATCTGGAGCACATGTGAGGTTTGGAGCTTGGATGAGAATTTGTGGATACACTGTTGACGAGCTGTGCTCGTGACTTCGTCCGCATTTTAAGGGGAAAATTTCATGTTACGTTATTTATGCGTCACTTCGGCCATTTACGCAGCGCACGCAACGAAATCTTTTTTAAAACGTATTTTCACCCGTTTTCACTATATTGTTTATTGATGTTCCGCCTCTATTAGTTACTCTTTATCATATCATCTAACTGTCAGTTAATGTCTTATCGGTCTAGCTGTTTCGGAGGTTATTAAAGTAATCTAATAACAGACAGACAGACGATTATTTAAGAAATGATACGTGTATTATATTCATCCAGCATTTAGAGAAAAAGTAGTTATTTTAATATTACAAACAGATATACCAATTTTATTTACATGTATTGATATATATATATATAAAGCGGAAGAGTTTGTTTGTTTGTTTATTTAAACGCGCTAATCTCATGATCTACTGGTCCGATTTGAATAATTCTTTTTTTGTTGGATATTCCATTTATAAAAGATTTAGGCTCTATAACATTACGCTGAGACCAATAGGAGTGAAGCGTCAGTGAGAAATGTTGCGAAAACGGGGAAAATTATTCACATTTGAGGTCTTTCGCATGCGCTGCATAAACGGTTTAAGTTATTCAAAAACTATGTATGAAAGAATTATTCCTTTTTAATATAAAAAAAGTCCGCGACAGTATATGTCTATATCTCAAGATTTACTCATAATAACATTATTTGTCGAAGAAGGCTTGCTACCATTATAATGTGCAAGCAGGCCGCGCGGCGGCGGGTGAGGGGGAGGTGGGCCTCGCCCCACCGCCGTGCTTGCCACTACCACTCGCGAGTGTATCTTTGCGAGGTACCATGCCGCGCGGCTCAGACGCGTGGTCGGCTCCCTTCGGATCGGTTGAATACAGCGTGCTTTATTTTAAACAAAAGTAAAAATATAATTTATGCCGAAGTACTTTGCCCCTTATTTTAAAAACATTATTTTTTTTTACATATTATTTAAAAAACATCTTATTCACGATTATATAATAACATAAACCAACGTGAGCAATCAAAAAATAATCTTGATTGAGTTTCCAACCACGCGAACGAAGTCGCGGGCACAGTTAGCATTTATATATATATAATTCAGCTATAAGTACTGGTGCTGTATATAGGCCTCCACAATATGGGGGGATTTTGCCCACAATTACCACACTGAGAAAGAATGTTGGCACTCGCTGAGCATAGCTTTAGCGTTGGTGATGCTGCTGCCCATCCCCCCTTTGCATTTGAGCTGCACTGTTTCGGATGGATTTACAGCTATATTTCAACTAACTGTGTTTTATCATCCAGGAATCGATCCGTATGCCATCGTACAGTCAGTACTGACTGATATATCCACTCAGGGTGGAAACTATAAGGGTGAGATATTTGAAATATTGCTGATATGTTTGGGGTTTCTTTTATAAAGAAACTGCACAAAGAAAAGATTTTTGAAAATTCACCTCCTAAGGGGGTAAGAAAGGAGAAGATAGTATAAAACTTTGCTGTTTTTAAAGTATGAATGAATCAGTATGAAGGTTCTTAATTGAAAGTCATGATTTATAATTTTAAATTATAATTCATGACTTTCAATTTCTTTTTTTATTTTTTATTTAATTATTCTAATATATAATCGAAAATCATAGTTTGAGGAGATAAAATGGCGGTACAAAATTAGAATGAAAGTTGTACATTTGAACACGGGGGAATCCGCGGGGCATGTCTATCCTAGTCTCTTCTTTTTGTAGCTTGCAATGAGTAATTACAGCTGCTTGATTTATTCGCGAGATAAGAATTGTTGACTCGCATCTGTGACGCTTTTATTCATGCTATATCGTTTTTGTTATACGATCATGTGTCTTCAGTTGTGAATTGTGTTTGTTATTTGCTATGATATCGCGTGTGTGGGCCGTGGGGCTCCGGCAGAATAGAACTGAATCTCCCTACGTGCCAGGTGTTTAAAGAGGCGACTAAGGTATCGAAACCGACAAATGGCGGTATACCCATCCTACAAGCGTGACTCGAATACAAAGGGCGGGGATGGGCATCGGCATCCTCGTCGCAAAGTCGAGTGCGATTGCCACCACGCCTGCCCAACGTGGCAGTTAATATCCATAACCCCCTATACTCGAAGAGGCCCATGTCCAGCAGTGGACGTCTTATGGCTGATATGTTGATCGCTTGTTTCTTTAGTTTAAACTGCATCGGTACCATTAGACGGTGTTCTATCACTATGATATTATGATAACAGTGAGAAATTATCGTGAGGTAGACCTCATACAAAAGGTCGTCTGCGTTGGTGAGGTATCACTATCACCTATTTCTAGTTCGCATTGCTGTGTTCTGGTCTGAAGGAGAGAAAGGAAATGAATTTACAGGATGATGTGACATAATATCTTGAAGTCACAAGGTTGGCAACGCGTTAGTGTTATCCTTGTGCTATTGCGAGCGTCTATAGGCTGCGGTTAGCCGTGAGGTACCGGCAGGGTAGGATAGTACCCCCTTCAGTACCAGGTGTCGTAAGAGGTGGCTAAGGTTAACATCCGAAACAGTGCAGCCCAAATACACAGGGCGAGTAAGGGCCGCAGTATTCCCGACGTGAAAGCTGCGCTCTGCGATTGCTAACACGCTTGCCAGCGCGGTAATTATGGGCAAAAAACCTTTCGTGGAGAGGCCTGTGGACTTCCAATAGCTTTTATGATGAAGAAATTATCTGGGTCATCAATAATCTTTGTGATACGACTTCACATAATTTCATCGGTGCAAATCATGTCTTATCACTCTCGTTAGGTATCTGGCTGTTGTCTGTGGTTATTTACTTTTGCCTATTTTAAACGCGTGTGTATTTTGGCAGAGGTTGCAAGATAGCTGTCATCTGCAATGTTGTAGGTGTTATACAATACTGACTAAGCTTGTCCCGTAATATTTGTTGATAGATACCCATATTTCATCCTCGTGGTTTGATCTACTTTAAAATGTAGAACTTTCATACTAACTTGGCATCTTCCCTTTACGCTCTTAAAGGATGATTATCGATAAAATATTTTACATATACCCGCGAGGTACCGCCCGTAGAATAGTACCTTCCTCTGTACCAGGTGTGTTAAGAGGTATCGGAACCGATAGATGGCGGTATATCCATCCGAAACAGTATAGCTCAAATTTGCCAACACGCTTGCCCAGCGCGGCAATTATGGGCAAAATTTCCCTTTTTTGAGGAGGCATATGTCCAGCAGTCGATTTCCAATGGCTGATATGATAATTATGATTTTACACGTGTTTCTTAACGTTCAATGGAATACCTCTGTACTAAATTTATTGCAATAACTTCGAAAACAGCAAAATTTCAAATTAGGGGACAATTAAAAAAAAACACTATCTTGGAGCTCCCCTTTGTTATGAAAGGAATCCCTGTGCAAAATTTCAAGTTTTAAACCTGAAGTCTTGCTGCCATGTCAGTCAGCCAGTCAGTCAGTCAGTGAGCAGAATGGCAATTCTCTCAATAGAAGATACTAAATGAACTTGTGAATTAACTATCGCCTGGTACTTTTAATAAAAGATTTAATAAGAAACAAGTGCACCGAGCACAATTTATTTGTCTTAAACTATTTCAGTTTTGTATACGCTAACACAACTATGAAATCGATAAATTGTTCTCGCCTCAGATCGGCAGCTCTCTTTCCGAATGATTTCCATACCATTGGTTTTCTATTCGCATTCACAGGCGTGATATGAAATTTTACGGTGACAGGATATTTCACCACCACGTTTTATGTAATGAAGTTGGAAGATATTTATTCTATCCTAAAGACCTTTAATCATTATTGCAAGAAGCGCTAGGGGGAATTTAAATATAATTGCCGTGCTGGTCAAGCGTGTTGGCAATCGCAGAGCGCAGTTTTTGTGACAGGGATGCAGCTGCCCGTCCCCGTCTTTTGCATTTGAGCTATGCTGTCTCAGATAAATATACTGTTATCTGTCGCCTCTTACGACATCTGGTAGAGCGGGAGGTACTATTTTACTCTGCCGGTACCTAACGGCACGGAAAGACCACGAATGTTCAGCAATATTATTTTGTTTAATCTCTTCAAGGGTTTTACTTCTGTTCTGTTGCAATCGAGCTATTTGGAGCTTGTTTGTGTAAGATAGGTATTACTTGTGAGTATTTTAGATTTATTGTTTTGGTATCATATCTTATCTAAATATATGTGGTATCCTCATTCAAAGGTCGTCTGCATTGGTACCAAACTCTCACCGATTTCTACCGCCATGTAGTGTTTGCATTGGTGTGTTCTATTATGAAGGGTGGGAGATACTGTGAAATTACTGGGTACCGTGATATTTTTATGCATTCAAGTCACAAGTTTTGCAACCCGCTAGTGATATCCTTGTGATATTACTTCTATACCGTACGCTTGTTCGTCGGTCTTGCAATATATAAAAAAAAAGCTGACAGACATATCAATGCAACCCCTCAACTACAAGAGTTAGAACCTTCATGGTGTGCATAAGGGTTCCTTTTATGACATAGGGGAGTGCTAAAATTTTTAATCAACCCCCTAAGAGGGTAAAATGGCGTTGCAAAGTTAACTCGAAACTTTGTTGTTCTTGAAGGTATTCTAATTAAATTCGGTATAAAGGTTTCTTCATTAAAATCAATGAAATATATATATAATATATTAAAGGGGTTAAAGGAGGTTGCAAGGTTATTAAGATAGTTGTACAGTTCAACGCAGGTGACACCGCGGTGCTCTGCTAGTCGTTTAATATAACACATTTTATAGTCAACATAAAGATGGGAATTTGGCAGCAATAGAGCAAGCTGCTTTACTCTAGTTGCATCAAGGTCACCTCAGATGAATATAGTGTGGTTGTGTATTCTTTCTTCAATGATTAGATTTAGCATTTGTATATCAGCTAACATCTTCAATGTCAAAGCAACACATTTATAGTAATGTCATATAGTATCATCATCACGTTGGACTTTAGAAGTCCAATTCTGAACATAAGCTTTCCCAAAGGGGAAGTTTTTCCTTTCTTTTATATATAACACCAGGTGGAAAAACAAGCATACAGCCCGCGTGGTTTTAAGCGTCACTGCGGCCTATAGACGCTCATGATATCACAAGGATATCACAAACGCATAGCCAACCTTGTGACTTAAAGATATTATGTAATATACCCAGTAGTTTTCTCACCATTCAAACCGGAACACAGCAATGCGAACACGGCTATTCGGCGGTAGAAATAGATGACAGTGAGTAGATAACAGTGAGGTAGACAAAGAAAACGACCATTGTGTGAGGTATACCACTTGTAATTTAATTGCTGAGTTGTTCAAACGTGTTGGCAATCTTAGAGCGTACTGAATGCTGCTGCCCATCCCCGCCCTTTGAACTACACGGTTCCTTTTTTTATACTTAAGTCGCCTTTAACAACACCTGGTACAAGGAAGGTACTATTCTATTCTGCCAGTACCATACGGCTTCATAAAGTACGTGTTTTAAAGCATACAAGTTAGTATAGTTTTTGCCATCTACCGAGCGTATACAGCCTACGAAGTCTCATACCACTTAATTATAAGTAAAAACGAGTAGATGATTACATTGTTTCTTAAATACAGCTCATTGAATGCCATGATCTCATATCGTGCACCAATGGTAATCGTGGCGCGCGATATTTCTGGGCGCGGCCTTGACATTGCGCGGAGGCGCTCCGCCACGCACCGGAGTACTCCGGCGCACATCCCTCCCCCCATACCATTGTTAATATTGTTCATCTATTTCTGCTTACCAACATATAGTAAGATCTCATTCGACATTGGGATCTGAGACCTTGACATTGGTATCATAATCGCGTGTGTGCTGTTTTGTTTTTTTACGTTGTCTGCAAATCATGTAGGACCCATTTGGTTGTCACGAATGCGAAGGCTGCCTCTGAAGAGTCTTTATTAGTTGACAGTTGTCTGTTTATTTTTAAAACCTAGTATAAATAAGTTTATGGTTTACTAGCTGTTCCCGCGACTTCGTCCGCGTGGACCAGTTTTCTTGGGTACCATACCTCTTTACCTTAACTTATATAAATTTTGAATGTAATGTTTATTTATATCGAATCAATGGCCCGAAAAACAAAGTTTCAAGTTTCTTGCTTTAAAAATAGCGACACTTCCTTACAAATTTTCATCCCCCTTTTCGACCCCTTACAACCATTATTTCGAAAGAATAAATAGCCTTTGTCCTTTCTCAGGGTCTAAAGACTGTCTGTGCCAAATTTCATCAAAATCGGTTGAGAGGTTTAAGCAGGAAAGCGTAATAGACAGACAGATAGACAGAGTTACTTTCGCATTTATAATATTAAGTAGTAGGGATGTTGACTTCTAAAAACATTATTTTCTATTAAACCATTTTGAAAACAAATATATGGTCGCGTAAGCGATAGTAGGCATTACCGCAGCCTATAGACAGACGCTCGTTATATTACAGGGATACTAGCGTGTTGCCAACCTTGTGACTTATAAAATATTATGTCACGTTACCCAGTAATTTCTCTGCCTCCCTTAATCTTAACGCTGGAATATAGCAGTGCAAACACCTTGGCGGTATACATAGATGAGAATGCTGACGACCTTTTTTAATAGGTCTAGCTAATGATCGTTTCTTAATTAAATTACGTTTCATTTGTGAATAAAAGACGCAATTACAATATGAAGTCAACCCTTTTCTGTACCTTTATCAGTAAATTGAATTGTCTGGATAATTAAAATTTCCTTTTGCCTGTTATTTCAAGGCCAAGAATATGTATTTAATTATTCTCTTTATATGGGCTTAATAATTTACTCTGACTGTTATCTGGCTTATTTACTTGCGAGTAGATGACTCGTCCGTCTGTATTGTTGTTGGTACGATATACTTGCGTGTGACCTTGACATTGCACGCGCGTCATGGTGCTGCGTAACTATTGTTACATTATCTGGGATTGGTATCTGAGACTGGTTGAACAGATAAAATCTCCCGCTATTAAGTCGAAGAGGCTTCGAGTCTGCCTTTCAACGGAGAATGAACTTGCACTTAAATTCGTTTAAAAACCCGCCTGGTGCTTGCAGACTAGTTAATGCTAGATTCTTATCATATGGTCCATTGAGTCGTCAGGGTCGTCAGTGTTACTAATAAAAATGCATTGAAATACTTCCTTATTCGAAATACTATTGTCATTCCATTTTTTTTTTATTATTGATTTATAAGTGTAATGACCTATTTGATTGTTGACATTGTCCGTATTTTAATGTATGACGTATTAAAATTGACAATTGTCTTGAACCTCTGTCCTGAGCTGCAAATTGGCCTACCGTAGTGCGACATGACAACAGCAACGAAGCCAATGAACCCGGTGGCGACTGGCGGCTCATTTAAAACCTAGACTTAGCATCCTCGTGATCTTTATTATAATATTTAAAATGGCCGCTCGAGTTTGGGGGTTGACGACACTATCCAGCGGCGGCGTCCTTGACATTGCGCGGGCGCGGTCGACACGCGCCGCCGCGCGCTTCCGCGCCGATCTATAGATCACACTGCTCGCGCCATTATTATGTTGCTATTATTGAATTTTCGAGAGCGCGCGGAGCGGCAATTCGAATTAGCATGTCAAATTATGTGCTTCATAATTATATACTAGCAGTGCCCGCGACTTTGTCCGCGTGGAATAGTGACTTTGGAAGATATGGTAGGCTTCCTCGATAAATGGACTATTCATCACTGAATGAATTTTTAACATCGGACCAGCGGTTTCTTCGATTAATGCGTAAAGAAACAAATTCTTCAGCTTTATAATATTAGTATAGATTTGACGAACCCGATTGCGCAGGTGTTGGTGAACCTATCTTGTGCGGGAAAGGTCGTGGGATCGATCCTAAGCCAGGACTAATATTTATTTGATGATATTTTGATATGTTCTGTATCTGGGTGTTATTCATAGGTATTTGAGTAGTATATTTGTGATTCTTAATCTCAGACAATTGCTTTAAGCGACTTATTTCTTAACAGAGTCGGGTCAATGTATGAGATATGGGTGAATTTATTATAATTTTATTTTACAAAATTCACAAAATATTACAAAATGTACAAACGGCGGACCTAATGCCACTTGGCATTATCTCCCAGTCAACCATTATACGAAACAGAAAAAAAAGATATAGTTATGTTTATTTAAAAAAAAAAAAAAAACAAATTTCTATAGAGGAGATTTTTGGAAAATACTACTTGCCTGAGTTCCTGTCATATATCTGCTCAAATACTAAGATAGCAGCTCTGCCAGATTAGGAGATGCTGTCACATAAAATTAAAAATTAAAAAAATCTGACATTAGTTGTGTGATATAGTAATTTATAAATCTTGACACAACATTTTTCGTCATTAGCAACGGTTAAACAACGTTTTAAATCTCTTAAAACTGAGGAATCACAAGTATTCGTATAACACTTATATACATTTATTTAACACGCAGACATGGAACAAATTATCATCATGTAAATATTTGTCCTCCGTGGGGATCGAACCCACGACCTTTGGCGCACAAGATAGGTTTACAACCATCTGCGCCATCGAGGCCGCTTTAAACTCATAAACTTTAGCATTTAAAATATATAAATAATTTCCCACAACATCCCATACATTGACCCGACTCCGACTTGTGTTACGGATGCCAGACAACAAAGGAATCACAAGTATACTGCTTAAATACATAAATTTAACACCCAGAAACAGAACAAACACACATATCATTATGTAAATATTTGTCCTGGATACGTATTAGATACCATTTGCACCATCCTCTTCCATTTCCTGATTAAAATATTTGTAAGGATATATCGATTGTCGATGGTCCGACATAACTGTGACCTCCGGCGAGTCATCGGTCTACAAAGGTAAGGTTTGACCATGTGTTGATTGGTTCATGGCTACTCTGGGACCTTAAATAGTGATACAAGAACAGGCTGCAATTACGCCGCAGTAAATCACTCGGCTGACAAATAATGTTCTTTAACAGCAAAAAAGTACATAGTTCAGTTTTTCTTTAGCATTGAGTGTGGCTGCATAAAGCCTTTTTTTACGCTGTCTTTAAAACATTGAGTCAAATACAAAAGTTGTTTTGTTTATCGTTTATTTTGTTTTAATTATTGATTTGGCACGATCTAGTGCCTTAATTCTTCTAAGTCTCAACTTAGATTAAGATAGTTTTCATTTATGTCATTGAAAAAGTATGAGTTACTGGTATTTCTTTTGAAATTCACGATAATGTGAATTCGTTAATCTGTACTTTTTTGAATTCATCTCGTTGGGATACATTGATCTGAGAGATAGTCGGTTAAACCACTTGTGTTACACACCAGACAACAGAGGAATATCAAATACATTTATTTAACACTCAGGCATTACAAAAGGGGGGGATTGAACCACGACCTTTAGTCTCACAATATAGGATTAGTATTTACATCTGCCCTTTGGGGCCCGTCAAAATACATATAAATAAAATTGCGTGTCTGTTTGTTATTGAAATTTGATAATCTTTCCTAAATGCATGTAAAAGTTATATTATATAAGTCCGTTTGTTCCGGATATCTACTAATCTCTGAAACGACTGGACCAATTTCAACGGGAATTCGAGTGGCAGCTAACTTGGGCTACTTATTATTTATCATTATGAAATTAGGGAACTACGTGCGTAACCTCGGGACGTTGCTAGTGTTCAATAAGACAAACACAACCGCGACCCGACACCGCTCAAGAGCATTCTTTGTGTCGTCTATATTGTGTGACGTCATTGTTCACGTCGGCGTCTAATAGCAAAGCTACCCCATTTTGTTTTCTTTCCTATTATATCGCCGACTCGATGTATACTTTTTAATTTATTTCACAATGTATCGGTCGACGACCTTTTCGCGATCAATCGGACGGATTGGATGTCGACGAATGTGTTATTTGCATATCTAAATCTATATGTGAATAAAATCAAATTGTCTGTTTGTAATTTCAAATTAATGGCTTCTTTTTATATGAAACAAAAAATCTATTTGTTGTTCCCGCTAATGAAACAACAACAGGATTAATTTGACTTTAACTGGCTGGTGTCGAGGAGGAAATGCTGAGATGTAACTGAGGACACTTCATCAAATCAAATTAAAATATTTTTTTAATCAAGTTGGTCCATTAAAAGCACCTTCGAATCGTCAAAAATAATAAATTGCACAATTTTAATTAAAAAATATGTAGTACTCAATTGTTTCATATTCATAATACTGATGACCCCATGGGGTCATAAGAGTCATCTAACATAAATTAGGCCTACCTTATACTAGTCTGACGCTTACCATTACGTGTGCTTTACGCTTGTTTGTCGACATGGTCTGATCAAAAGAACAAATACAAATGTTCACAGTATAAGTAATTGTCCTGAATGAGGATCGAACCCATGACCTTTGACGCTCAAGACGCACAGACTCTACCGAATGCGCCATGAGGTCCGTATGTCAAACTTTGTCTCGAAATGATTCTGTCATTATTTATGCCTTACTTATCGCCACTTCAACTTGCTAATCAACATTTAATGAAATGTGTGATCTTATTATAAGTTATAACTGACTAACCCGACACACGTCCTTTCTTCCTTACTAATATTATAAATCCGAAAGTAACTCTGTCTGCCTGTCTGTTACGCCATCACGCCTAAACTACTGAACCAATTTAAATGAAATTTCGTACTCATATAGTCTAAACCCTTAGAAAGGACATAGGCTACTTTTAAGAGTTGCAAGGGGTTGAAAGGGGGATAAAAAGTTGTATGGAAGTAACGCTTATGTTAGAGCTAGAAAAACTTATTGTGTAGGTAAACTTATTCATTTATTATATTTGTATATATAAATAAATATAACATTCAAAGTTTATATAAGTTAAAGTAAAAAGGTATGGTGCCCAAAGAAACTACTGCACGCGGACGAAGTCGCGGGCACAGTTAGTAACTCTATATTTTTATAGTGAAGAAAATATTGCCACTGTAACTTAAGATATAAACTATAACAAATGGAAACTATTCTATCTATGATGTTGAATCTTACTCTGCACAGTCAACAAATAATCGGTTCGGTTGTTAAGAAGTTCATCCCGTGTAAAGAGTAAGAGAGGTTATGATATTTCTGGATAATGTGACATTATATCTTCATGTCAGAAGTTTGACTGATATCCGTTATTATCTATACTAATATTATAACGCTGAAGAGCATGTTTGTTTATTTGAACGCGTTAATCTCAGAAACCTCTGGTCCGATTTAAACATTCAGTGTTGGATAGTCCATTTATCGAGAAAGGCTTGTATACCACTTAAAGTCACTACTGCGCGAGCGAAGTGAAAGTCTAAATGCTGCGGTGACAGATGCTATCACGCGGACTGTATGCTTGTTTGACGACATTGTCATATACAAAAATAAAATGCAGAGCTTATCTTTGCGTTGAGGATGTTGCTGCCCATCCCCGCTCGATTCTATTTAAGCTACGCCATTTGGGATTTATACAACGCCGTTTGTCCGTTCCGGTATTTCATTTGCCTCTTACTACACCTGGTAAAGGGGAAGGCGTTATTATTACTAGTTTCTTGTTAATCAGGGAAGAGGAGGCTCTTTGACAGCTAAACTGTGCAAAATGTTGTGCCAATTCCATAACGAAATAAGCCAAATCTACCCAACAAAAAATAATTAAGAAAAGTAAATAGTTTTCTGTAAAGAGGATATATATTTCTAAACTTGAAGTCATAAATAAGGTTTAGGATGTTATGACATTTTATAAATATCTTTTTATATGATATCAAAACAAAATGACAAGAATCACAGCCCCACAATCAAATGGAATTACGAAGGCGATCCGGGAACACGATAAGTTCAAGATAGGTCATTGTGTTCGCGGGGAATCGAACCTCCTCCGTCACGCTATCGGGCTCCAAATAAAGGGTGTCGCCTGGCGGGCCAACTATCTTGATCTATAAATTACCGCACAACTTTATTGTTGTTTTTTTTACGCAATGAACTATTTCGAAGGGACACAACGCGTTCTGTTTGAGTTGACTGATCGCTTATTTTGTATGCGATTGCTATGATTGTATGTTTTAAATATTTATGTCTTTAAAACGCGTTTTTAAACATATCTTATTCATAGACCTCATCCTGTGGTAAGTCGCTTAAAGCACTTGTGTTATCAGACAGCACAGGAATCACTAATATATTTTCTTATTACTTAAATACATATTTTCACACCAAAACAACACACAGGACAAATACAAATATCATCATATAAATATTCGCTCTGTATGGGGATCGAACCCACGACTTTTGGCGCCTAAGATAAGATTACTACCATCTGCGCCATCAGACCCGTCTTAGTTACAATTAATTACAAAACGTCTTTAAAAATAACCGAATCAATTTAATTAGAAAGACAGTAATCGAAAAATGCACAAAAACTGCGATTGGCTGGCTGGCTTGGCCTTAGTCACCTTTTACGACGCCTGGTACAAAGGGAGGTACTATTCTACTCTGTCGGTACCTCCGTATACGGGATATAATATAACTTATTTCATGATCCTGATTATCTACATTACCAGCCGTCTACTGATGATCATAAGCCATCCAAGAAAACGGGAATTTCGCTCATGATTGCCGCACTACTTAATCCAAAAATAGATAGATGCGTTACCTCGCTCATCTTTTGTAGACGTTCGATAACGGAGCGGCCGTTTCAAACGGCGCGGACTGCAGTACGTTAAGAGGGTGCGGGTTGTCAGTATTAAGCAGTATAATGAGTGGTTCTGATATAACATGTAGCCAATCGAGTGCCCTTCGCGCCGGCCCATGAATATCAAATGCGGCACGTATTTTTGAGTGTTCTATTTAACTGTCTCCGTTGTTGTGAAATGAAGAGATAGAAAATTAATTATATGGGAAGGGTATTTAAAAAAACAATACTTGTATTATAATCTAATTCTTATTATAGTTGAAATAAAGACGCTTGTCGCTATTGCTGGTTTCTTACAGATGCAGATTTTGGTTGTTTCAGTTGTTCGTTTATTAAGGTGCAAGTGTATATTTATAAATAAATTAATATGTTTACACATCATTTCATACATTGACCTGATGCCGAGATAAGTCGCTTAAAGATCTTGTCACAGAAGTCAGACATTAGAGGAAAAAGGAGGAAACAGAGGAAACTCAGAAACAGAAAACACAAACATTCATGGTGCAATGTTTGTCTTACTTGGGGATCGAATTTGGGGATCGAACTTGGGGATCGAACTTGGGGATCCAACTTGAGGATTGAACTTGAGGATTGAATTGGGGATCGAACTAGGAGATCGAACTTCGGGACTGAATTGGTGATCGAACTTGGGGATCGCACTTTGGGATTGAACATGGGTATCGAATTTGGAGATTGAATTGGGGATCGATCTAGGAGATCGAACTTCGGGACCGAATTGGTGATCGAACTTGGAGATCACACTTTGGGATTGAACTTGGGTATCGAACTTGGGGATCAAACTTGGGGATCGAACTTGAGGATTGAACTCATGATTCTTGGTGCCAGATTTAGGAGCGCTACCATCTGCGCCATCGGGCCCATCAAATATCTGACACTATCTTTAGTACCGTTAGTAAAATGCCAGCATAAACACTGTGATCACAGTTGAGTTTTTATTAGAACTAAAGAATTTTATGATCACTTTAAATAAATTATGAAAAACTTATGACCGAGCAGTGAGTTTAAGACATCGGCTTTTCTCTGGCGAATGAATTTTACTCTTAACGATCCGACTTCAACACAAACTCTCAGCTCCGCCAAAGTATCAAAGATGGCGCCTCGACTCCAATCAAGGCACCTGCTCCTCTCTGATTAGTCCTTAAGTAAATTCAAATATTATAATTTTATAAAGATGTGAACTACATTAGGTAGACCTCATGCAAAAGGATACCAGCACGAGTGATAGGCTGCGGTGATGCTAACTATCACGGACTGTATGTTTATTTGTCGTTCTGGATGTCAGATTTTTATAGACATAATAAAAAACCAATGTTGTGTAAAAGATTTGACAACAATACAGAAAAGAATGTTAAGATAGTTTGGACATGTAGAAGTGATGGATGAAAGTAGAATGACTGCACAAATGTAGAGTACAGAAGTGAATGGGAGAGTTGGTGTAGGACGACCGAAGCGAAAATATCTTAACCAGGTAGAAGAGGTATTAAATAAGGCCCAGATCACAAGTACCATGTAAAAACGAGCGTGTATGAAAGGACTAATGCGAGTAAGGGAAGCGAGAGACGTATGCCAAGATCGTAACAAGTGGAGGTCCATAGTCTTCCCTACCTTAATGGGACACAGGCATGATGTATGTAAGATTTTTAAAAGTTATTAAAACAAAGTAAAGCGTGTAAAAATAAGTATAGCTATGAAAAAAGTCGACGCTAGACTAATTGTATGAAAGTAAATAAAGGTCGTATACAGAATTCTTAATTTTCAGCGTTACTTCACAAACTAGGGTTATTATAAGTGAAACTCTCTACCGTGAAACAATTGTGCTTTTCTTCGATCAACGTTTCAAATACTGTGGAACCCGGGTAGTTCTGTGAAACAGCTGCCTTTTGATTTGCAAACTCGCGACGTAACCGGTAGACCCTTTGATGTCTAGAACCCAGAATTTTCCAGACTGCGAGCGATATCCGCGTAACTGGAGCCGGGACGCGCAATCAAGTCTCGGATTCAGAGAGATGTCTAAGATGGTTTTAACGATAATTTGACGGTGGGTTGAGAGCAGTTTTGCTTACTTTATGTCTGTCCTATCTTGTCGTCACGGGTTCCATTCTAATCCAATGCAAATGTGTATATGACTAGCAATGTCCCGCGGTATGACCTGCGGTATATTGTAGAGCTTTGATACTAAGTTTGCATCCTCCATTTACCCTTAGGAGATGATTTTCCAATATATATTTTAGGCGTTTCATGACTTTTAATAAACAACCTTTGTATTAATTTTCATTGGAATTACTTCAAATACAGTTAATTTTCATGCCAACATAGTACTATTTTACCTCCTTAGAGGATGAATTATTAAAAAATATACTCTTAGTATTACTTTGTAAAAAGAGTCCCTGTGCAAATTTCAAGTTTGTGAACCTTATAGTTTGAAGCCTGCGTAAATATGTAATTCAGTCAGTCAGTCTGCTTACACTTTAAATATATAGATGAACTAGTTTTCGTCTATAATTTTGGCCGCGTGGTCTATCTTTACATCGCATCCCCGACGAGCGATAACTAAGCTGTGTCAAAAAGTGCCGATTCCACAGAGAAAAATAAAAACGACAGACATGTCCCACGGGATATTTATTTCGGTATTAAAAGTAGCCTAATTGTTACATCAGATTATTAATAATCTCTGTGTCAAATTCTATCCAGGTCTTTTCAGCCGTTCCGTCGTGAAAGTACATATATATATATATATATATATATATAATGTAAGGATTTGTATTCGTTCTGTGTCTGAGTGTTAAATATGTGTTTGGGTATTATATTTGTGTAACACAAGTGTTTTAATTAGCTGAAACAGATTAAATTAAAGGTAACTCGTTCGACGAATGGGCGTGCCTGCGTAAATTTCGCATTTCTATAAATAGAAAAAGGGAATAGTCTTCGGCTGTAATTAAATGAGATCCTTTCATGATTGCGAACAATCAAAAAGGAAATCTGACATTATTATTCAAGCCTTTGAAGTGATTTTATGGGTATCTAAATGTTTATTTTATTTATTTAACAAATAAAGTATAATGAGAAAATACTGCGAAAACTGTAACAGCGCCATCTAGCGGTAAAATTACAACAATTCCAATAACACTGACTATTTAGCTTTAATGGAACCTTTTTGGTGGCTCGTGTAATAAACCTGCATTAAACTTAGTTTTAACACCCGTCTGGAGCCGGCAGACGAGTATAAGGTAGGCCCAATTTATAAGTTAGATGACTTTTATGACCCCGTCGGGTCATCAGGGTCATCAGTATTATGAATATAATAAAACATTGAACACTTCATATTTCCAAATTCAAATTGTTTTATTTATTTATGGTAGCTTTGCCCGCGACTTCGTCCGCGTGGATTAGTTTTTTTGGGTACCATACCTCTTTACCTTAACTCATATAAACTATGAATCTCGTGTTTATTTTATCGAATCAATGGCCTGAAAAATGAGTTTCAAGTTTCTAGCTCTAAAAATAGCGATACTTCCATACAACTTTTCATCTCCCTTTTCGACCCCTTACAACCCTTATTTAGAATTAAAAAATAGCCTATGTCCTTTCTCAGGATCTAAAGATTGTCTGTGCCAAATTTCATCAAAATCGGTTGAGAGGTTTAAGCGGGAAAGCCTAACAGACAGACAGACGGACAGACAGACAGAGTTACTTTCGCATTTTTAATATTAGTAGGGATTTTTAACGATTCGAAAGTGATTTTAATGATTTAATTTAATTGATAACTGTGTTTTGATGGCTAGAGTTTAAATTATAACTTATTTTTATATATTTCTATGTCTGCAATCAAGCACACGGACCGCGCTAGTAAGTGTCATTAACCTTGTGACCTAAAGATATTATGTCACACATTAATCAACAACACAATAAATCTCCTCTTTTAACGGCATTGAGAAATCGGATGCTGTCAGTACCTACTGCGTAGATAGGAACGTGAACGTTCCAAAATGAAAACAATTTATATCAGAAATTGTGAAGATTGTAATTGTAACTTTCAAGTCCTGGCACAACATCTTTGCCACTTTTGAGAACAGTTAGACTAAAAATGTTGGAATTTAAATAAACCGCATTTTGAAGCTGTTAAAAATGTAGTTCTTATTACGAGTAGTAAACATGTTAGAGAATTATAAATGGTTGTTGAACGAAAGAACCCTGTTATGTATTATCTGTGTAATTAATAATAATAATAACTTTATTCAACAACAAAAGGAAACTTACACTGAAATACACTTTGATACTTAAGTACCTAAACTAGGTCTAGTCTATTCTTATAGGCACAGACAACATAGGAATCACTACTTAAATACATATATTTAACACCCAGACACAGAACAAACACAAATCGTCATATAATAATTTGTTCTGGGTGGAAATCGAACCCACGACCTTTGGCGCACAAAACTAGATTACTAAAAATATAAACGTATTTATTTTTATTTACTATTTGTATCAAAATTCCCGGTGGGCATAGATATGTACATAAAGACTTTGGTTTAGTGAATAGATAACGACAATATACAAATAATTAAGTGATGAAAACATTGTAATATTTACTATACTATTTTAATAAGGTGAAACGACGAAAGCACAACAATAGTAACTCAAAGACTAGTTATGATACAAAACTTTGACCATATCAGTGCTATGGCCATCAGTGTAGACAAATAGATACTGTTGCTAAATTTCGCTTTGTAAAACGTCGATAGTGTCAGTACAGTGTCTTCTGGTGAACATAGGCCTCCCAAGGAAGGGGAATTTAGTCCATGATTGCTGCGTCAGGCAGGCGTGATGGCAATCGCAAAGCGTAACATTTGAGTCACGCTATATCGGCTGGATATACCCCAGTTGCTCCTTATGACACAGTACAGGGGGAGGTACTATTCTCCTCTGCCGGTACCCCACAGTGAATACAATATACACTCATTAATTCCATTCCCGATTGCAGTAAATCCGAGCACAACACGGTTCTCGTTACGGAAACTGGAATCGAGGGATGTGCCCACAAAATGTAAAGCGGATTAAGTTATTGTTGCGTCATTTGCATTCCCTGATTCCCAATAAGGATATGGCGAAGGAAAGACAATTTTAATACCAGTAACAATGCAATATTCTTATTGTTGCGTTAATCCTCTGATACTCTACAATTTGTCGAAACAATCGGTTTCTTTTGAAGTTTCCTGGTCTTAAAAAGCAACAGTAAATTCGTCCAATATGTCATATTATATGAGATGTTGCCCTGATTCCAAGATAAGTTGCTTAAAGCATTTATGTTCCGGATATGATACCAAAGAGAATTAGAAGTAATTGGTGATGATCACCAACACCATATAAGCTAGATGTCCACAGCTGGACATCCCCAAGTAATCTCAAATAGGACAGGCCGCGCTAGGCGTTAGCAATCGCTGAGCGCAGCTTTCATGACAGATCCTGCTGTTACACTGTTTGGTACGGGTATACCGCTATCTGTCGGTTCTGGTACTTCAGTCGCCTCTTACGGCACCTGGTACAGGGGAAGGTATTAATCTACTCTGCCATTAAGTACCCTACGGCTAATGGGTATTTTTTCTAAAACTCTTTTTCAGTGCTCCTCTACGTTATAAATGAAAATTTGCAGAATATTGCGTTTACCCCTTATAATTTATTTAGGCCTTGCATTGTTATGTCAGTCAGTCAGTTTCTTTTAGATTTACAGATCCAATTCATACGTTAGATATCTCAGCTCGTTATTGTTGAATTTCATAATGATCACAAGCATTACACAAAACAAATCTTAGCGCTCAGGAATAAAACGTCGCGTAACGAAGCGTTACCGGAGCTGAGAGTTTGCCGGGACAGCATTCCAAACATCCGAACTTAAAGGTTTTGATAAATTCCCAGTGCGCTTAATGCCCGCCGCAGTCTGTGCTATTCTCACCTTAATGACGCCACATATTTCCACGAATTGAATTGTAAATTTTGAATCTGGAGAACGATGACGTCGTTAAAAAGTAATCGAGTGTAATTCTAGAGTCGGTGGTACGGGGGGTTGTGTTTGTACAAGTCCTACAGCCGTGCTTCCTCGCATAACGAGATGCAGTTAATGGAACTGGAGGGAAAAGGTTGGCGGTCGCGAGATGGATCAATCATTTTATCTAACGGATAAATAATAATAATAAAATACTAATAAAGTGTACATTGTACCGCTGGTGCTTTCAAGCACTGGTGTCATTCCTAAGCACCTGATGCCTTACCAACCCTTCGACTTACCAGAAAGCATTTACATCATTATGCATAACGCGGCAATTCTTAACACCTGCCGTATTGTTCTTACAAGATGATACTCCTTCCCCCTATCATAATCCTGAGGTTTACTTGGCCTAAGCCCGTGAATTTTAGTTATATACCGAAATACCCTCAATGTTTTGAGAAATTAATATCCAAAATAATAATAAAAGCCTTTTATTCAGATGTTTCTAATACTTAACTAAACATGTAGAATTTGAATCATAAAAAGAAAACATAAAAATTGTTAAAATAAAATTATTCTAGTATTTGCTTATTTTCTGATGATCAGTTTTTCAAAAAACAAAGGCCTCTTCCAACCTGCCCATTCCAATCCATTTAAGCCTTCTGATATGCTCCAATCCAACTGTAAGCCTGCGAAAATTAAATAAAGAAAGGTTCTTCATCATTAAAACAGCCGTAAAACATAGACCTCCACAAGAATAAATTAAAAAATCCCCCAATATCTCATAAATTTACTTGATTTCGTGGGGGGGGCGGGGAAAGAAAGGGGGGATTTGCCCATAATTGCCGCGGAGGGCAAGAGTGGTGCAATCGTAGAGCGTAGCTTCATTGATGCTTGCTTGATTGCTTTTGTTGCATTTGAACTAGACTGTTTCTGATGGATATACCGCCATCTGTGGGTTCCGTTACGTTAGTTGCCTCTTTCGATACAGGGGGAGGTACTATTCTAGTATACCGTAATACTGCTTTTAACGAATTTTGACGACCCTATCTTGTGTTAGTACAAAATAGAAGCTACTTCAGTAATTGATTTACGAAGGTATGGGCGGTCGAATGTTTTACTGTACAACTTTATCATTATCATCATTCTTGGTACAATTTTATCATCATCGTCAATATAGCTTTAGATAGTACACGCTAGAATCTGCACTGCGGGAACAATTCCCCCTTCAGAAGATCTATTTCCCGAAGAAAGGAGAAACTGTTTTTTGAAATGAGTAATTGCTTCGAAGGGCATGCTGTCCAGGGTAAAGGCAGTCTTCCTGTATTTATGTATCGCTGTTTCGGGTGGATATACTTTTTACATTTTCTGTACAATCCTCCAAACTCACCCCCCCCCCCCCCCCCTCTCTAACCACCCTGTTAACCAAGGATACCATTTAAGTGTAAATATTATTCAACATCGTTAAACTTCTCGTGTCGATGTATCATTCAAATGGGCTATTCCGTGTTGTACTGATTTTTTGCCGAAACCATGCCCAATGAGTTATGATAGAGGCTATTTATATTGCAACGTTCTTCTGACTTATATGTGACTAAATTTTGTGTTATTTATTTGACATTTTTGTTTTTGTTTATTTATTTATTGTGATGTATCGGAGAAATAGTACCTCTTTACCTGTCGTAAGAGTTTTTAAAGGTACTGGAACGAACAGATAGTAATATATCCAACTAAAACACCTATAGCTCGAATAAAACTGGAAGGGCACGGGCAGCGTTCCTACAATTATGGATAAAATATCTACTTCCAGCAGTGGACAATCAACGATAGCCATGTTGATGATACCTACCACCAAATGGCAACCACTTCACAGGAGTTATGAATCAACGCGTCCATTCAATTTCCTCTCACGCATCCACTAACAAATCAATAAAACCCTACGGAGAAAATAAGGGACAGTATTCTTCGGTTAATTATAAAAGAGGCCTCGTTTCGAAGCATTAACCAGACAGTAAAACTTCCATTGGGAAACAAAGAAAAATAAAAGACTTCCTTTACGAGCGACGATTATTTCCTGTTATCTTTCAAGCGGCGTTAATGTAGCCTATTCGATTAGCTTATTAGTATGCCTTATGATCACCCTGTTGGACTTGTCAGCGATAGGGACTCAAGTGGGAAGCGACCAAGAGCTTAATTCATATATTATCATGGCTAATATCAAGTGGGCAACGTCTTTTGACTTCGACTAGAAAAGCCTTCAGTCTCTAAAGATGTCTGTAGCCATTACTTCTCCTCTCTCACCCTGCCTCTTCCAACCTTAAAACAGAAACGCGAATACTGCTGATTGTTAATGGAAAAGTGAGGCAGATGACCTTTGTATGAAGTCTATCAATTCTAAGCAGAATATCTTCACGTCAGAAGGCTGGCGACGCACTCATGATATCTCTGTGATGACGCCCCGCCATCACGCGAATCGTAAGCTTGTTTGCTAACTCATCAGAATCGTCATATCAGCCGTTAGAAGTCAACTGCTGAACATATGCCTCCCCAAGAAAGGCATTTTAGAAATCGCAGAGCGCAACTATCGCGATGCGGGATGCTGCTGCCCATCCCCGCACTGCATTTGAGCTATACTGATACGGATGGACATACCGTCATCGGTGGGTTCTGGTACCTTAGTCGTCTCGTACGGTACATCGCGGCATATTGCTAACTGAGAATTCACTTGTGAGCATTTTTGTTATCTGAGTTCGTTATCTCGGTTTTGTTTCCCAGTATCCACTTTAAAGTCACTATTTGATTTGCAAAGCACTTTAAAATGCATAATAGTATATCCCGTAAAGGAATTCGAGCAATCCGCTTCATTTTGGATCGACGCCCAACAATTTGCCGGTTCAATAAATAAAAATTAGCCGCCCAGCTAGCATGCGATCCGGCAGTGCATCAACGACACGAAGCCCCGGAATCAATAACAACTGTTCTGCATGCACCTCCACCAGGTACTCCAGGTTTAGTGCCCGATGCATTATGCACGGCTAGCGTTTCCAGGCGTCTGGATATAGCCGGACACCCATCCTTGAAGAACTGACTGATTGACTGACACATCAACGATATTGAGGGTTGAGACTTGAAATTTTGCAAAGGGATTCATTGTATAACGCAGGGGATCACTGAGAAAGGATTTTTGTAAGTTCACTCCCTTAAAGGGGTGAAACGTTGCTATTTATGAAGTTATTCAAATGATTTTCAGTTTGAAGGTTCTTTATTGTAAGTCATGAAACATTGTAAAATATATATTTTTTTAATAATTCCATTACAGGGTTACATATTTATTATGAAACTTCTGCATCTTAACGCAGTCGAAACCGTGGGGCATTGCTAGTCGTTTATATTTGTCATGCGCTGTTTTTTCTCGTCTTCTAACGGTCTTTAACATAATAGTAGTTGTTGATCGCCTTCTACTGGATCTAAACTTTACCAAGACAATTTGCTCATAATTGGTGCGCTGGGCAGGCGTGGTGGCAATTGCAGAACTTAGCTTCGCGACGGGAATTGGAAAAAATGGGGAGGACTCACTTTACCGCAGGTGAGCTACGCTGTTCCAGTACCTCATCATAATCAACCATAGGACGTCCACTGCTGAACATAGGCCATATTTTATTTTTTATTTTTGCACATAATTGCCGCGCTGGGCAAGTGTGGTGGCAATTGTAGAGCACAGCTTCGCGCTGGACATGATGCTGCCTATTTCCACCGTGTTACATTTAAATTTCACTCGTTTGGATAGATATACCGCCATCTGTCGGTTCCGGTACCTCAGTCGCTTCTTACTAAGCCTGGTTCTGGGGGAAGTGCTATTCTACTCTAGCGTCTTACGGCTTGTTTTATATCTTTATTCTACTAGGTATACTAAGTATTATCTATATCTACTCTAATATTATAAAGAGGAAACGTAGTTATGTACTTTTGTATGTTTGACACGAAATAACTCAATAACTACGCGTCGGATTCCGATAATTTTTCACCTTTAGAATGCTACATTATTTCTGAGTAACATAGGCTATATTTTTTACTAGAAATATTTAGGGATCCCCACGAGAATTTCAATAATGTTATCTAAGCTATGAAAAAAATTGTGGGTACAAGACTTTCAAGACTGCGGTTTTAGCGAATCAATATATATTTAACATATTGTTTAAAATAATTGTCCACCCATGCGAAGCCCGGACGGGTCGCTAGTTAGAAAAACTCCAATTGTCAAGTCGTCCGAGGAATTTCAAAAGGATGGTGACAAGAAACAGTCCTATAAAAGTGTAGACAAGCAATTTATTTCTATTTCAACGGTACAACGTACAAATAATGTTTGCAGACTGCACCAACAACACGCAGACACTATACGATTCTTTTCATATATTTTACTAAAAATCAATAAAATCACTTATGCATATATACACAAAGACCATGAATATACGAGCTTGTATGAAAGGACAAATACGAGTAATTGCAGCGAGAGAGGTATGCCGTAGCAAGTGAGAGATCCGTAGTCATTACCTACTCTGATAAGGCACAGGCGTGATGTCATCATCGTCGTTACGGTCATTTGAAGTCAACTGCTGGACTCTCCAAGAAGGGGGAATTTCGCCCATAACTGCCACGCTGGGAAAGCGTGTTAGCAATCGCAGAGCGCAGTGTTCGCGACGGGCTCGCTTCTGTCTATCCCCACCCTATGCATTTGAGCTACATCGTCTCGAATCTCGCCATCTGTCGGTTCTGGTACCTTAGTCGCCTCTTGCTACACCTTGTACAGAGGGAGGTACTTTTCTATTCTGTCGGTAAAGCGTAATGAATGTATGTGTAATCATGATACTACCAATTGTTAATCAGAAGACAGAAGTTAGAACAAACACCCAAACACAATTACCATCGTGGCCATGTCAACAAGTTAAAATTATCAATTCGTTACGCCGTAACAGAGATTTCAACATAATAGCCGGCTATGCAATGTTTGGTATACAATGCAGTTTTTTAATGACGACAAAAAAGCGGGACTCCCAGTAGAGCGTCGTTAGGTATCGTAGCGTTTTATTTTAACGTAATTATTGCGGGGTCATTGGATGGCTTGATCAAGATTTATGAAGAAATTACATAGTTGCTATGTGTGGCTCAGTGTCTACGTTTAATATTATAATGAAGTCATACTTATCAAGTGTGTAAGAATTTTTGGTATACGTTTTTTTAAATAGTAATTACTGGTTCTTTCATATAAGAAATTGGGAATAAAATATAGCTTTCGTAATTAGCTTGTTATGAAGATTACTATTTGTGGAAGAGATTTTAAAATGGATCCATTTGTTTTTGAGTTTATTAGTTAATCTTATAAAAATACAATTCTACTATCGACAGTCAGAAATTCAATTGATGTAAGTGCCGTATGGACAAACATTTTTGTGATTATTTATTTCAGACTTTTGTTACTAGTTTCAATTAAAAGACGATTAAATTTTAATAATATTTTTTAAAGGGAGTTTAAATATAATTTAAAATTAGCTTGTCAAATAATAAAGTTATAACGAATTAATCGTTTTTATTTTCGTTTTTGTTTTTCCTGTACACCTGCACGTTGTTCCTAAAGACAATTGAATTTACGAACGTTGATTGATCCATTTTATGCAGTAATCTCATTTTTTTTTAATATAATATTGTCATCATCTTCATACCAGCCATTTGAAGTTTGCTGCTAGAAATAAGCCACTTCAAGAAAGGAGGTTTTTTACCAGTAATTGCTGCGCTGGGCAAGCGTGTTCGTAATCGCTGAGTGCAGCTATCGAGTCGGGGATGCTGCTGCCCATCCCCGCCAATTGCATTTGAGCTACACTGTTTCGGATAGATATACTGCCATCTGTCAGTTCTGATACCTCAGACGCCTCTTACGATAACTATTACATGAGGAGGTTACTATTTGGCAGTAGAAATACATAGTTGAAAGTGAAGTTCCAATACAGACGACCCTTATATGACGTCTACTTACGTTTTTATATGCGGGTATGCTGTCATTTGTCGATTCCGGCACCTTAGTCGTCTCTTCCACTTTGCCGGCACCCCACTACTAACCCCAGAACCAAGTCTCAATTCCGACACAAGATAAAGCGTAGTCTGTTTAAGTCTGCACGCAGATCAGCACTGGTCGGTTGCATAACACATTCCCGGCGATCCTAAACGGAGGTTTTCTAACACGTTAATGTATGCATGGATTAATAATCATCTGTAATTGTGACGTCGTGTCGCGGCGCCCGCGCCGCTCGCACAGCCAAGCAATTTGAATAAACAATATGCGACTCCGTGCACAAAAACTCGTTGCAGATAAATACGGCAAAGTGGCGGGGCTGTTATGCAAATTAAAATGCAGGCGTTGTCCGCGTGACACGAGGGCCACACCGCGTGACATTAGACTGGACTGCGTGACACTTGTGTGATAATGTCACGTCGGCCCGCTGGTCGCCTGCTTGCGCTTGTAGCTGCTGCAGCTACACATTTACCTACGTAGTTGATACACGATTACCGTAAGGTACCGGAAGAGTTGAGTACCTCCTCGTGTAACATCTCGGTATGGTAAGAGGCATATGAGGTATCAGAACCGACAGGTGGCTGTATATCTAGCCTAACTAGAGGATAGGCAGCAACATTCTCGCCGCGAAAGCTGCGCTCTGCGATTGGCAAACACACCAGGATGGCAATTATGGCCTAAATTCCCCCTTTCTTGGGGAGGCCTATGTCCAGTTGTGTACTTCCAATGGCTGACATGGTGATCTCAATATTTTTCATGATACATATACATATTTAAGACACTACGTCTGTCGGATTAGCTAGCAATACTTAATTACATTTTGTGACGGGCCCGATGGAGCAGATGGTAGTGATCCTATCTTGTGCGCCAAGGGTCGTGGTTTCGACTCCCATCCAGAGCAAATATTTATATGATGATATTTATCTTTATTCTGTGTCTGGGTGTTAAATGTATGTATTTAAGTAGTATATTTGTGATTCCTCTGTTGACTGGCGTCCGTAACACAAGTGCTTTAAGCGAATTACCACCGAGTCGAGTAAATTAATGTATAAGATAATGTGGGAATTTATTTATCTGTTATAATCACAGATCTTCATCGCTCAACTCTTTCCGCTTTGGGTCGAACCTACGACCTTTGCGCACCAGATAAGATCACTACCATTTGCGCCATCGGGCTCGTCAGATCTCTAAGTGACGATGGAAGCTATTAAGTTTGATATGTTGAAGTTAAAGTTGATAAAACAGGACAGCGGAAAAGTAGAGGGCGACGAGTGTAATCACTCACTCCGATATCACTCATAAAAGTCAATCCATCTTTGTCAGTTGTCGTTACGTCGGAGTGCGTTTTTCCAGCCAGGGTCTTCTTAGGGCTTTGCCCCTCAGTCTTTACATTTTCCAATAAAACTATATCAACTATTATTTTTACCAATGTTGATGTTGAGCACATACATTGATAGAATGACTGCACAAATATATGGAGCGGATGTGAATGGAAGAGTTGGTATAGGACGACCGAGGTGAACACATCTTAACCAGGTAGAAGAGGTATTAAAGAAGCGCCAGGTCTGAAGTACCGAGAATAAACGAGCGTGTATGAAAGGACTAATGCGAGTACGGGAGCGAGAGAGGTATGCCAAGATCAAATGGAGATCCATAGTCTCTGCCTACCTCGATGAGACACAGCCGTGATGTATGTATGTACTTACTAGATGACCCGACAGACGATGTTTTGTCTTAAATTTACTTAATATGTTTATTTAATTGCTACGATGGGCGAGCGTGTTGACATGCGACGGGGATGCTGCTGCCCATCCCCGCCCATGATGAGCAGGACCATCAAAATTTGAAGATAAATATAGCTTGTATTATTTGATGATAATATTATTTTTAAATAGTAAAATTTTTATTTAAGTCACACGATTAGTTTTTAAGTTTCTTCTATACAAACGCACAATTATATTAACCGTGCCTCGTCACATTTTATTTTAGGTGTTTACAGTTTATTTTTATGAAATATAATCTAGTCTATGTTTCTCGGTGAAGATGTAGCTTTTTATTGGTGAAATAATTGTTTCAATTGTTCGAGTAGATTTTTAGTTTAATTGTAACAAACAAACAATTAAATGTTTCCTCTTTATAATATTAATGTAAATAAACAGGTTAAGTTCTATTGCAGCTAAGACGTATCCCATTTGTAAAGAAAGCCCTGGTTTAAATTTTTGTATCTTTTGAAATTGTATGTTCACCGATTCGGATACAATTCGGCATCGATATGTAAAATCGCGTGTAATTTAGTGTGAATCGCGCTTAATGTGCTTCAGCTCTAATTCGCAAACAGTACCGGAGGTTACATGGCAATTCAATTCAATTACATAGAGACTGATTGGACACCATAAATAAATTACATGGCAATGGCATTCCTATCGCATTATTGACAACAATTGTTATTAAATTCGTGGAAACGCTTTGACATTATATTTCTTGGTAATGCTTGTTGAGTCATCGTTTTTTTATGATTCTCACTACATACTAGCTTTGCAATTAACTCACATACCATTCTACTCTGCCGTGTGGTAGTGGCAGAGAAGAATAGTACCTCACCCCTGTACCAGGTGTCGTAAGAGACGACTAAGGTTTCACAACCGATAAATGGCATTATATCTATCCGAATCAGTGTAGTTTAAATGCACAGGGCAGGGATGGGCAGCAGCGTCCACTTCGCGGAGCTACACTCTGCGATTGCCAACACGCTTCGCCGGCGCGGCAATTATGGGCAAAATGCCCCTTTTCTTGGGGAAGCCTATGTTCAGCACTGGAATTTCAATGGCTGATGTGATTACACATAGATAGAAATTACTACATATGAAGCAATTCATCATCATTATCATCATACCAGCCATTGGAAGTCCACTGCAGGACATAGGCCTCCCAAAGAAAGGGGGAATTTTACCCATATTGAAATTTATGTTAGGGGATTTTCAGAAAGATTTGTTAGTATCAAGTTAAGTGTGTCGTAGTACGGCTCTTTGTTAGGGGATTCCCCCTTTCTTTATCTGTGGAGGTACCGGAACTTATGTTTGATAAAGTCGCGCGACGCGTCTAATACTATAGTATTTGTTTTCAGGTTTATATTTACTTGAAAAAAGTATCGTTAATTTACAGTTATACCCAAATTTTCTAATAAGCCTTCGAATAAGGAGTCGAATTGGGGACTCAGCCCGACTTTATGGGTATAAGAAGAGACATGCTCTTTAAATTATTAGTCCATCTATGTCCTTTGGTATATCAGATGTCTATAGACTAATGCCAACATCATGGAAATAAAAAGCAAAAGAAATTTTAAGAACTAGCCGTGCCCAGCATTTTCACCCGCGTTTAGTTTCAGTTCGATGAACAAATCTAGTATCATTTATGTGATGTTATATACCGTGAGGTACCGACAGAGTAGAACAGTACCTCCCACTGTCGTAAGAGACGGCAGTGATAGGCAGCAGTATCCCCGTCGCGAAAGCTACGCTCTGCGATTGTCAACACGCTTGCCCAGTGCGGAAATTATCGGCAAAAAATCTCCTTTTTTTGAGAGCCCTATCTATGGTTCAGCAGTGGACTTTCAATGGCTGGCATGATGATGAGAATGTTATGTAGCCTATAAAACCTTACTGGATAAGTAGGCTATGTTATACCTACTGCTTCTTTAACCTTATAACTTCGGTTCTGCGTTGTTATGTCAGTCGGTCAGTTAATTCCTCCCACGTGCGCTGAGTTTGTGCAATAAGCTCCCTGTGGAGGTTTTTCTAATGGACCATCAGGTAGACCTATTACAAAGACCATCTGCATTTGTAACTCTCACTTAGATCTACCGCTTAATAGCAGTGTTCGCATTGCTTTGCGTCGTTTTCAAGGGACACAGAAAAAAATTTTGTTTGTCCTGAGTGGGGATCGAACTCATAACTCCTGGCGAGATAGGATCACTAGCATCTGCACCATCAGTTCCGGTACCTTAGTCGCTCGGCCGGTACCCCACAGCAAACAACTCAACTCTACAGCGCCAACGTGTTTTACTTTCCCGATTGTGCTTACTTCATAGTTTTTAAATTAACTCCCCCATAGCTTTTACGTTACGGTGGCGTTTCCGTACTGCCGGCGGCGTTTCCGATTCTATTCCACTTTTGCGGGGAACTTGTTAAACCAATGTTCCGGTTTTTGTATTGGCTCGGATATTTTACTGGTGCCATTGTTAAGTTTCTTTGTTATATTAAAAACTAATTCCGCCCGGTGGTTTTGCTTGTGTTGGGTCAGTTGTACTTGGGACTGCGTATGTTTTTCAATTGACATACTGAGTGCACTAATTTCTCAAACAAACCAACATATAGACAAATTTCAAATTATTCACCGCCATCATTACAGCCATTGGAAGTCAAATGCTAGACATAGTATTCCGCAAGAAAAGGGGAATGGTGCTTATATTGCCGCTTTCAGCTACAATTTCTCGGGAGGATATACCGCCATCTGTCGGTTCTAGTACCTTATTCGTGTCTCACGACACTTGATACAGAGGGAGGTATTATTCTACTTTGCCTCTAGCTATATTCAAATTTACGTCCCAGCCGTGAAGTACTGTCAGAACAGAATAGTACCTCCCCCTGTACCAGGTGTCGTAAAAGGCGACTAAGGTACCAGAACCGACAGATGGCGGTGCAACCGCTCGTAGCAGTGCAGCACAAATGCACGGGACGGGGATGGCCAGTACGCTTGCCCAGCGCGGCAATTACATAGGGCTCCCCTATCTTGGGGAGGCCTATATCCAGCGGTAGACTTCTGATGGCTGGTATGATGATGTTAAAAATTTCCCTTTTATGGCAAAGCCAATGTCAATGATGACGGTGGGTCTGATGATTAGAAACCGTGTGTTATTGTTAATCAAATGTGTTTTATTGTTTCTTTCTTTTATAATTAAGGTTAACGGTGAAGAGAAACCTTATGCGAGTCGTACGATGCGACTGCCGGGTGACGACATTTGGCCTCGCTTTGAGTCACGCTCTCCAACACTGCATTAGGGCATTCGACTTTGGTTAATGTCACAGCTTCTTTATTAAAGGACAGCTAGGTCGTACGTCAAACGTTCAATTCAATTATTTATTTATATTTATTAAGTTTCACTAATAACATACATAATAAAACTTACCCTAGGCACATAGTATTATCTATTATATCTGCTTATAAATGAGCACAACATCCTTGATATATGTATTTAATAAAAACTATTTACCAAAATATATAACAGTTACATTTTTTGTAATTTATGTTAGATTAAAATAATTTAGAACTTAACGCAAAGGTGGAATATTGGCTACAAAATGTTGCAGTGATTTATGTTTAAATTGTTTGTAATTGTCATGAAAAACATTCAATTCTTGAATATTACTATGAAGGTCGTTATTGTAATGTTAGATGGGTCCGATGGCGCAGATGGTAGTGATCCTATCATGTGTGCCAATAGTCGTGAGTTCGACTCAGGACAAAAATTTATATCATGATATTTATGTTTGCTCTGTGTCTGGTTGTGAAATATATGTATTTAAGTAGTATATTTGTGATTCCTCTGTTGTCTGGCTGGATGTTATTATAGAAACAGGTCAATGTCTGAGATGTTGTAGGAATAATATTATTATTATAGAAATTATCCTGAGTGGAAATTGAACTCACGACCTATAGCCACAATATACGATCACTAAAAGTTTTCGGCTCTGATGTTTCGCTTAAACAGTATAAGCAACTGCATTTGAGCTATTTTCATGGCAATAAGCCAGACATGAACATGAATGATGTATTAGTGGTGTACCCAGTAATCTTCATCGTAAATAATGATAAGAGATCTTGTTCATTTAAATCATCTATACATATATATCATCATTATCATATTAGCCATAAGACGTTGACTGCTTGACATAGGTCTCTCCAAGTAATCTCCAGTGTGTCCAGCGCGCCTGTGGTTTTAGTTAGATGAATTTATATTTATAGATCATCTTTATTAACAAACCTGATGGCGAAGATGGTAGTGATCCTATCTTGTGTGCCAAGGGTCGTTGGTTCGATTCCCACCCAGGACAATATTTATATGATGATATTTATGTTTGTTCTATGTCTGGATGTTAAATATATGAATTTAAGTAGTATATTTGTGATTCTTCTGTTGTCTGGCTTCCGTAACACAAGTGCTTTAAGCGATTTATCACATAATCAGGTCAATGTATGAGGTGTTATAGGAATTTATTTATTTATAAAATTATACTGCAGTATAATTAAATCGGATCAGGATACTCTAATTTATTTAGATTTTACCCTAGAGTTCTGAAAACCCCATTGGAATATTACGTACCTTTGGTATGAAAGATATCTTGTTTCCTTCACCCTACTTCTAACCTTATCTGTGGAAAATTCCGCAACTTCATCCGTAATTTCACACTACATAACATCCCGCGGGAACATATTCAGTATCTAAAGTAGCCTATGTTTTCCTTAATATTTGAGCTATCTACACACCAAATTTAGACATAATCGATCCACCGGTTACGCCGTGACAGTGTTACAAACAAACATACATTACTGATAGCAACCATTTGTTACGACTATGTTCTTACACGTGCTCACGTTATCTCCTTCATAACTACAACTCTAACAGATTACTATCTAGTATGTATGACCTCGTCGTAGAGAGGGGGTATATAGGTACAGCAAAATACCGCTGCGCGTTGCAGTGTGACATCATGTGACCTTGCACGAGAGTGATGGAAAACTTGAATCATTCTGGTAAAACATGACTTTGATTTAGCAGTTTTTTTTGGTCGATCCTATTGCTGACAGCGCCACCGAAAAAATAGGGCGGGACCTCCCAAAGATGAGAGATCTGATGCCCGTAATTATCCTGCGTACCCCGCGGCCTCGAGCGCGCGTTTAGCTACGGGCGCGCCCGCAAGGCTCGCGGGATCTGAGCGGGAAACAATCGTGCAGTCCGCGTGACAGAACGCGTCACTGCAACCTATACATGCTCGTTATATCACAAGGATATCACCAACGCGTTGACAACCTCGTGATTTGCAAATATTGTGTTACATTGCCCAGTAAATTCTCTGCCTCTGTCACCTTTTCAACCGGAACATAGCAACGCGATCACTAGATATAGGCGAGAGCGAGGTACGAATACAGACGACCTTTATATGACTTTGACTTAGAATGGAATGGAAGAATGGAATAGTACCTTGTCGGTACCAACAGATGGCGGTATATCCACCTGAAGCATAGTAGCTCAAATGCAGTTGGGCGGATCGGCAACAGCATTCCAGTCCTGTATATTTATTTTCCCACAGCATTACATACGTTGACCTGATTCAGTGTTTAGTCACTTAAAGCACTTGTGTTACGTAAATCAGACAATAGAGGAATCACAAATATAGTACTTTAATACATATATTTAACACCCGCAAAAATTTTATTTACCGACATTGTCCGACGGATTAGTATGTTGAAGTGGCAGTGGGTAGGGCATTTGGTACATAGAACCGGTAGCCGATGGAGTCGTAAGGTTCTGGAATGGAGACCACGTACCAGCAAGCGCAGCGTTGGGCACTGCAGCATCGCGCTGGATAAAGGCTTTTTGGGGAAGCCTATGTCTAGTAGTAGACGTCCTATGGCTTATATGATGATGAAATGATGATTTAACACCCAGAAACAGAACAAACAAATATTATCATATAAATATTTGTCCTGGATAGGGATCGAACACACGATTCTTGGTGCACAATGTAGGATCACTACCATTTGCGCCATCGGAAGAATCAATAAAAAAATTTAAAATGGTCAATTGTAAATTATTCATCGTACATAACCAGCTGTTTATCTAAACATCCACGTGTTTACATAACATTAAGCAACTCGCCTCCTTATCAGTAACACTTTCACTGATCGTCGCTGTGCCTGATATCGCCTGATACTAGGCGTCTGATAAACCGGATTCTATTATAGAATTGGTTCTTTTTGTTCGTATTATTGTTGATGCATCTGTTATCCTGCAGTCGTTTATGTAGGGTACTTTCATCCTCCTGTCCTTATATTTAGAGGAAATATCTAATCTTTTGTTTGTTTGTTTGATACAATTTAACTTAAAATATTCTCGACCAATTTCAATAATTCTTACAGCATTAGAAAGCTGCATTTTCTCCAAGTTAGAGTTCGTTCCCACTTGTCGGGTGACGGATCCGTATATTAAACGGTTGTCGCTCACGGTCGAAGCTAGTGTCAATTTTAACGAAACGATAGTGCGCGATGGACGTCGACGAATTTCTCGTAGTGATGTATTATTATTTAAGGAGAAAACCAGGAAGGATAGCCAAGGAAAGAAAATATTGGGTGCACCCAATCCTGAGAGAATGATTTAGTTTGGGAACATTTCTGAATTTAATAACAGAATTGAGGAGTGACGAAATTCAAGTTTTTCAATTGTTTTAGAATGTCGATAACTACATTCAACCATCAAATATCAGTGAGGATAAACTACCAAAATACAAGGTTTAGAGACTGCGTTAAGAGTTATCGGCCCCGACCTCCGACGAATGTGAACTGCGCCGTTCTTCATCATAGGCGAGCTAGATCCGACACGATTTCTTTTCGACCGTAGAGGGCTGGCAAATCACCCGACATTTCTTGTCGGATCCGACACAAAATCGGTTTCCGATAAGTGTAAATAGCTTCTTCATATACTATGCTCTGCCACTACAACCTCTGTCTAATGTACGGATTCGACACCCGACAATTGGGAACGAGCTCTAACATAGGCGGTATGATATTTCATAATTACTACATAGTATAAAACGAAATAGCTTTCCACAGTTCATGATTCGGGGTTTTTTAATAGATTCAGTGATTCAAAAGGAAGTTTTTTTATCTATAAAACATGCATAGTATAGTAGGGAAACATTGATTATTTTGGAAGTTTTAATTCTGATATCGTTAATTAACACGATTTTTTGCGATTAAATTTCTAACGCTGACTGAACCCGTCGGGTTCACAATAATGTACTACAGTATTGTACACCATAAAATGGTCTACAAAAAAGTTACTGATTGTATGTCTTTCAAGTATAACCCACAAAAACCACTTTTTATCTTGCACTCGTGCAAAGCCAGAACGGGTCGCTAGTGATATTTTGAATGCGTAGTACGTTGTTTATTTGTAACCTGTTTACGCAATTTCGAATACGTATAGTAGTCCAGAGCGGGGATGGGCAGCAACGTCCCTGTCGTGAAAGCCGCACTCTGCGATTGCAAACACGCTTGCCCAGCGCGGCAATTATAATTACATTTTCCCCTTTCTTGGGGAGGCCTATGTGGACTTTCAATGGCTGATATAATGATGGTAGTTAGAAATACGGAGAAGAATATAGGCTACTTTTCATCCTGAAAAAACCTACTATTCCCGTAAGATTTATTATAAACAATTTCTAACTATTTGAGTAAAAAAAAATATTTTATGTGCTGAGCTATTTTAAAAAACTTTGTCGGGTATTTAAAAAGCTAATTTAATCAAATAATTCTAATCTGACTTCACTCTCAACTATTTCTACCGCCAAAGAGCAGTGTTCGCATGGCTGTGTTCCAGTTTGAAGGGTGAGAGAGGCCGTGAAATTACTGGGTGCATGTGAAATTGCATCATCAGTTCACAAAGTAGAGATATCTCTGCGATGACACGAGCGTCTACAGGCTGCGGTCACGTTTATCATCAAGCGGACCGTATGCTTGTTTGCTGACTTCATAATATAAAAAAAAAACATAAATGTTTATTACCTCTTCTCGTTTTATTTAGTCACTAATCTTCCTGAAACTTTATAAGGAAGCATATATAGTATATTTCAGTCGTAAAAGAGTATAGTTTCCATTAGAAATTCAGGCAGGAGAAGCCGCGGGCAAAAACTAGTCTTATGAATTGGAGATGTAAGTAAAAAAAAATGCATAGCCTTTAGCTCTTCGACTTCACGAGTTATCCGATAACCGCCGTAATCCGATCCTAACGAACACCCTCAGGAGTTGCGAGCGGGATCCGGTCGCATTCTAATACCTCACAATTTAATATAAACAGCCTTGGACTTTAATTATGAATACTATTGGTTCAACAACAATAAGTTGGCAACTCATTTCCTTTTTGATACGGTAACGGACTTGCAGTAAGCTTTGTTTCAAGTCTTGATGATTAAAAATCAGGTGCCATTCATTTGAGGTGATCGTCATACAAAGGTCGTTTGCATTGGTACCTCACCCTCACCGATTTCCGCTAGTGATATCCTTTTAATATTGCTAGCATATATAAGCTGTGACGCTTACTATCACGCGGACTGTATGCTTATATATAGAAGCATTTATCACTCGGTAATCCGGCATTTTAATAGATAGATACACGCACAAAATATTATGCACATACGAGTATAATTGATTTGGTAAAATTTTGTTGAATCTCAGATTATCAAATACAAATTTCTAGACTAGACTTTATGACTTCAAATAACTGTTTCCATTGAGTCATCAGGGTTTGTCATTGATGTAGTTGTCGTTGGAATATCTAGCTCTTCCTGACTCCGAGATCATTGAAGCACTTAGGATGTCAGACAACAAAGGAATTACAAATATCTTACTGAAATACATATCTAACTTCCATAAATGGTCACATATTTAATAAGGTAGGCGTCTTACAAAAGCAAAAGTAAAGGAGGCTATGAAATTACTTGGTGAATGTGACAGTTTTTTAGTTCACAGAGTTGTTGACACGCCAGTGATATCTTTGTGATGACACTAGCGTCGGTAGGCTGCGGTCACGTTTACCATCAAGCGGACCGTATGATTGCTGACTTTACAATATATAAAAAAAAAGTTTATATTAAGTGAGGTTCGAATCCACGACTCTCAGTGCACAAGATAGAGACACCACCAAATGCGCCAATAGCCAATCGCGTTATCCTATTCTGCCCAGTTTGTCCGATCAATTCGTATGTGTCAGTAAATATAATGTGATTTTTATATTTATCAAATTGTTTTTATTTTAAAATGTAAATATATCAAGAAAACAACACGAGCATACGAAATCGATAAAAGTTTATCGCGAATGAACACGTAATATGAACGCTATTGTTACGTAAATACGATGTGATATGTATATAACACTAGCTAACACGACATAAGTTGTCCGATCTTAACTACGTATATAAATATATATAATATGTAAAGAAATAAATTTCTTTAATTCGTATATGCGCGCGCACCGTTAACGTGTCGTGTCAATCGAGCTGTCATTGTCAAAGACAAATATGTTCTGTTTAATTAATTAATATTAAGTTGTATAAATCGAGAGGTGATAATTATAAACTTTAATTGTCGTTTCTTTCTTTACAGAGAAACAAATTGTAGTTTTATTTTGCTTCTGAGATTGAATTACAATTAACTGTCTTATATAGTTATGTATAAAGTATTATATATATGTAGAATAAATACTGTTGACATAAGAGCACTTCGAAGTATGTACGTTGTGAGTTTGAGATATAGATTAAAGAATAGTGTGATAAGAGATCGATGTGGTGTAAAAGATTGGACATGTAGAAAGAATGGGTGAAAATAGAATGACTGCACAAATATAATGAGCAGAAGTGAATGGAAGCCGTCGAACATACGCTCTGCTATTGCCACCACGCTTGCTCAGCGCAGTTCTGGGCAATTTCCCCCTTTCTTGAGAAGGCCTATGTCTAGTAGTGGAAGTTTTTCACGGCTGATATGATGTTAAATGCAATTCATAAGGTAGACCTCATTTAAAGTTCGTCTGAATTGGACCCTAACTTTTACAATAGGTATTTCTACAGGTAACCTTGTAAAGGTTGGGAACGCGTCAGTGATATCCTTGTGATATTTCGATCGTCTATAGGCTGCAGTGACGCTTACTATCACTCGGACTGCATGCTTCGTTGACGACCTTGTCGAAAAAAAAATAGAAATTGCTGTAGACTAAAAAAACTGTAAATAGGTTAAAACTTCTTAAAATGTGTCACACTTACCGCATGTTTATATAAAAAGATCTAACTCGAAAGACATCGGGTCATATTTATTCTTGGAATACAGATTATAATTCGTCTCATTCCAACTCTTCACTCATGTCAACCTGTCAGTATACCAAAGCTTCACCAGCTCGTTGCCACGTTAACGCTCTTGAATTAAGGTGCAAAATCCGGTGATTTTGTTGGCACAAGTTTGTTCTAAGGTAGAACGACGAAAATATATTGGTACGTAACAGGTCGGACGTAATTACATTAACGGAGCGTGAACTGTGGTTTATTTAGTCATTTGTGAAGATCATCGTGGAACAGCTGTTTGGTTTCTAGGTTATTAGTCAAAATGTGTCACTCATATGTTGTGTGAATATACGACTTTTTATTACTGGACTACTGAGACGTCAATTCCAGCGTCTCGGGACGAGAGGACGAGGTCGCACGTTAGTGAGGTACCGGCAGAGTATTAATAGTACCTCCCACTGCATCAGGTGTCGTAATAGGCAACTGAGGTACCAGAAAAATGCCGGTATATCCTTCCGAAACAGTGCAACTCAGATGTACAGAGCGGGGTTGGGCAGCAGTACTCTCGTCGTGAAAGCTGCGCTCTGTGATATCCAACACGCTTGCCGCATAAAAAAATTCGTATATTCATCCCTTGTGGGGGTAAAGGGTTGGTGTAAAGTCGAATTTCACCGACCCATTGGTTGACTAATATTTTTATTACCTTCGTAGGATTTGATTTTATCTTAAGTCTTGATTGCCTGTAACTAATGACTTGTTTTAATTTGTTTCAGGTAATTTTATGGAGATACCGGGAACTGGAAGTGTTTTTGAATATTTGTGAACGGACTAGATACCTCATAGCATTATTACCGCAGTCTCACCTATTTCTACCGCCAAATAGCAGTGTTAGCGTTGCTACGTTCCAACAAATGTTCCAGTAATGTGACATAATATCGTCAATCAATACAAACGACATCATAAAGTCGCCTCTTTCGGCACCTGGTACTGAGTGAGGTACTATTCGTCTCTACCGGTACCTCACTGCCAATAACACCCAGACACAGAACAAATACAAATATTCATCAATTAAATTATTGCTCTAGGTGGTAATTGAACCCACGACCATTGACGCACAAGATGGGATCACAACCATCTGCGCCATCGGGCACGTCAAGTAAGAAGGTTGGCAATGCGTTAGTGATATCCTTGTGATATAACGAGCGTCTATAGGCTGCGGTGACACTATCACGCATATTTGTTGACCTAGTCTAATAAAAAAAAAAAAAATTGTGCCTTTGAGCTTTTTACTGTATTAGATTAATAAATGTTATGCTAGCAAAGTGAGTAGCCCGAGTTTGTTATGACCATTTTTTTTTATTGTGTTCCGGCGCCATTATAATACCCTTTATTGTACATAAAATACATAAAAGTGAAAACAACCCTATGTTACATTTTTACTACAATTGGCTTTATCGCTCGCAGCGATCTCTTCCAAACAACCTTCGGATGAATTTATTATAATAAAACATGATTCGGCAGATCGACGTGTACATACTTTATTAAAGAAAATAGTTATGTAATAAAACTACATTATTGTTAAGTTGTATTTAATGATATATATGTGTATTTTTTTATGAAATCAGAAATGATAAACATGACCGCAGCCTGAAGACACTCGTGTCATCACAGAGATATCATAAGTATGTCGCCAACCTTGTGAACTAAAGATACAACGTCACATTTAACCAATAATTTCACTTTCTCTCTCACACCCTTCAAACCGGTGCAGTAATGCGAACACTGCTATCTGCGGTAGAAATAGGTCAGAGTGAGGTACCAATGCATACGAACTTTGTTAGAGGTCTACTTCTAGTACGCTAGACGCTCGTAATGTTTCTAGTTCGTTAGCGTCATGTCTCATTACCTAGTAATTTCACTTCCTCTCTACCCCTTCAAATAAAAACACAGTATTGCTTCCACTGCAATATGGCAGTAGAATTAGGAGAGAGTGCAGTACCAGACGACCTGTGTATAAGGCCTACCTCGAATCAAATTTTATTTACATTAATTCCGTAGAGACTTTTAGAAATTATTTTTATTTTAATTAACCACTGTTAATAAACACGCCTCCCAGTAGATTTAAAAGTAGATTACAAACTCACTCTGGATTAACTCTTGCATAATGTTTGCTGGGACCATCGTTATGTTTTGACTCCAACAAAGAGGATATGAGACTATAGGAAATGTTTCTTTTTTTATTAGACCAGGTCGACAAACAAGCATATAGTCCGCGATAGCAAGCGTTACTGCAGCCTATAGACGCTCGTAATATCACAAGGTGAACGATATCAACCTTGTGTTTTGAGGATATTATGCCACATCATCCAGTAAAGTCTCTACTCTCACCCTTCAGACCGGAACACAGCAATGCAAACACTGCTAATTGGCGGTAGAAATAGGTGAGAGTGAGGTACCAATGCATACGACCTTTTGCATGCGGTCTGCCTCATGTAATTTAATGTCCAATACATACATCTATAGAATTTTTTCCTATAATTGCCGTACTGGGTAGGCGTAGGAATTACAGAGCGTATCCTCGTGACTGGGATGCTGCTGCTCATCTTCGCTGGAGTCCAGATCTAACT
This sequence comes from Heortia vitessoides, assembly GCA_020976665.1. Taxonomy (NCBI): domain Eukaryota; kingdom Metazoa; phylum Arthropoda; class Insecta; order Lepidoptera; family Crambidae; genus Heortia; species Heortia vitessoides. The sequence continues at coordinate 2,196,803 of JACJUM010003147.1, forward strand.
GTTACGACACAATGACAGGTCAACAGCTGCGTTCAGCAGCTGTTTTGCCGCCAGTCAGATTTCATTAGACACCCGCGGTGTCCGAGTGGACTGTCAACCGTGTCGAATACGTCACGGGCGCAGAAATGTTGAGCGTTTCAGATTTTTTGGCATTAGCCTGTGTTTTCGCTGCGTTCTCTCTGACGTGACCTTTATTAATTGACATTTTGTTGTCTGTCAAATCTGGTGATGAGAGTTTTTAACAATTATCCGTGACTTAGAATATTATTTATTTGAAATAGTTTAGCTCAATTGCACATCGCGAGAATGGGTTGTAGCATCCCTGTTTTGAAACTACGCTCTCTGATTGCCACCACGCTCGCCCGGCGCAACAATCAAGGGCAATTTTTTCCCTTTCTAGAGAGGCGTATGTCTAACAGCTGATATGGTGATAACAACACCTGGTGCAAGGTCAAGAGTACCAGTGTACATTGACGGTACTCCACGTCTAGCAGTTTTTTTTTTTATAATTTCACACAACATCCCATACATTGATCCCGTACCTGATTCCGCGATAAGTCGCTTAAAGCACTTGTGTTACGGATATCAGACAACAGAGGAATCACAAATATACTACTTGAATATATATGTTTAACACCCAGACACAGAACACATATATATAAATATTATCATATAAATATTTGTCCTGGGTTGGGATCAAACCCACGACATTTGGCGCACAAGACAGGATCTGCACTATCGTGCCAGTCGATATTTTGTAGTGCTCCCATGAAGAGTAATATTATTGACAATATATAAAAAAATAATCCATATATCTTGATCAGGGCGCGAAACCAATTACAGTATATGTTTGTTGTCATGTTTGGTGATCCTAGGAAAATGTTCTTATGAGTAACTGTTGAAGTTGTGCGGGTAACATAAAAATTTTAAATTAGTAAAATTTTATATATATATATATATATATATATATATATATATATATATATATATATTTATATATATGTGATAAATATAAATAATTGGCAATTGAGACATGAGGTACACTTCACTTTCACCTATTTCTACCGCCAAATAGCATTGTTTTATATTTGCTGTCTTTAAAGCATCAGAGAGTCTGTGAAATTTCTGAGTATGTGGCATGATATCCTCAAGTCACAAGGTTGGCAACGTGATATCACAAGTATATCACTAGTGTCTATAGGCTGCATAAACGCTTATTATCACGCGGACTGCATGCTTGTTTGTCGACCTGGTCTAATAAAAAAAAACCAATCGTTTAATAGAATGCGCGCTTCATTAAAACAGAGCAACGACTCTCCAACTAGGTAGTATTTATATATAAAAATGGCGCGTCACGTTGTCTGTCCGGGATGAACTTCTAATGTACTCTACCGATTTTAATCAATGTTTTCTAAATGTGTATAGTTTGATCCAACTACAGAAATAGAATAGTTCATATCTCGGTGTAAAGTTGCCATATTTTTTTATGTTAAGACTGGACAACTTATGCCGGATTAGCTAGTTATCAGCACAAACGTTGTGATTCTTCAAATGTATCGTGCTTAATTAGTTGTGCGAGATGTCTACCATAGCTCGTTCTCGGAATTAGACAAGGCAAAGTGGAGAAATCCTGAAGGCATCTTCATAATTCGTCAAATTCGTTTGTCATAGGTCCAGGTTGCGAAGCGAAGCCTCCTACGTAACGTAGAAGCAGCTTAGCTCGCTCAAATGCAATTGATAAATAGAAAGAGCGCGAGCACTGAACACAGCTCTGCTCGCTCCTATACAACACGCAATAGACGTAAAAAATAATTACATTTTGTGCATTTTCAAGTTAACATCTGTTCATAGGTTAAATTAAAAAAAAAACAATCATCATCATCATATCGTCTATTGGAAGTCCACTGTTGGATGCGCTGCCGCGCTAGGCAAACATGGTGGCAATAACAGATTTGGGATGTCGCATCCCTGCTCTTATGCATTCAAGGCTTTTTCGGATGAATATACCCCCATTAGTCGGTTCTGCTACCTTAATCGCCTCTTCCGACATCGCTACAGGGGGAGGTACTATTCTACTCTGCTGGTACTCTATGTCCTCTGTCATAGTTTCCAGCGTGATATCAGCGTAACCAATAATATCGTCCGCGTCCCGCGGGTACTCACCCAGGGTCAAGAGTAGCTCAAGTCTTTCTACAAAGTTCAAGGTACATACATCTACATTACAAATTCCATGAGAATTCATCGAACGGTTTTATTAGTAAATTTTTCTTATTCCAATATTTTTATTTTATACTGATCATCTATTGGTTTTAGCGTGGTGATATAGACTATAGCCTTCCTCGAATCGAATTACTCAGAAATTATGATCTGGTCCTGAATTCGATTTATTATCAACGAAAAAGGCTAATTCAAAGTTTCCCTAATACATAGTTAAATGTATTCGATTTTTTTTCTTTATGCCGATGTTTCATTTGGTCGAATAGTTTTTTTCTTATTACATATTATTATGTATTATTGAATTGAATTTCAAGCGATTTTCAACTGAGCGCAGCACACCTGTTCTCCGTCCGGAGTCTGAACAAATAAATCGAAAGTGACGTTTGATAATTGACGTGACGTTATCATGCACGGTCACCTTGAGGCCGCGCAATATCGCTATCAAAAACAACAGGAATAAACACTTGTTGCCGTTGCCAAGCGACAACCGATATATATAATACAATACTATCCCTTATAATACCATTTTTCTACATCCCCATCATTTGTTTAAGCCGTGGGGGTACCGGCGGGGTAAAGGATGGAATAGTCCCTCCCCCTGAACCAGGTGTCGTAAGAGATGACTGAGGTACTGTAGACTGACTAGAACCGAAAGGTGGTGGAATGTCCATCCGAAACAGCGCGGTTTTAATACTACAGGGTGCGGATGAGCAGCAGCATCCTCGTCGCAATGTTGAGCTCTGCGATTACCACGACGTCTGCCAGCGCGGCAATTATGGGCAAATCCCCCATCTGTTTGTGAGGCCTATACCCAATAGTAGACTTTGTTATGGCTGATAAGATGATGGTCTGTTGTCTGACCATGTTCGGTAATCGTCCAAGTGATTCCAGGTAGCGACAAAATCTCTTATTTTATGTTTAAGTTTTGAAATTCAATAGACTACATGTATACTTAATTTAAGTATATCAATAGGTCATTCAAATTTTAGTGTAGTTGTTATCATCATACCAAAGGAGAATATTTGGCAATTATCGCCGCGCTTTATCCATTCGTGCATTTTTCTCAAAAAAGGTTAAGCTTTTCGCTTCACCTGCTATTGTAGATTTACACACATAGCTACAGTAATCATAACTAATTAATCGCAAAATAAATAATTCGCACATTCCATCCGTCGTGCCCTAACAAAATTATCTATAGCAAAAAAATAAACTAAATGAGAACAACATCGCGAAAGTGAGTAGATTAGTGACGTTATATATCAGCTGAAGATAAACAGAATTGGTCGAATGCGCGCGCGCACGCCGACGCCCGATCTTGACATTGACATTGAGATTGGGTGATAACACACAAGCACGGGACGCACCCACACGAGCGCGGTGTGTATCGCGGGCTCGCTGTCGCTCTATTTGTGGCTTGTAAGAAATAATTTTGTTCTCGCTTTCTTTCGGTGTATAATTTTTGTATCCACAAACAGTTATGTGAAATTATTATGTATGTTTGTCCATAACACTTGTCGTTTATAAGGTCATCTTAGTTAGAATATTTTTTAATACCATTATTATGTATTTAACGATAGAGAAAGGAATGTTGAGATGGTTTGGATGTGTAAAAAGGATGGATGAAAGTAGAATGCACAAATATATAGATCGGAAGTGAATAGAAGAGTTTGGACGATCTAGGCGTACATACCTTAACCAGGTAGAAGAGATATTAAAGAAAAGTCAGGTCAGAGGTACTCAGAATAAATGAGCGTGTATGAAAGGACTAATACAAGTAGGGGAAGTAAGAGTCGTATGTTAAGACCGAAACAAGTAGAGATCCATTGTCTTTGCCTACTCCGATGGGACACAGGCGTGATGTATGTATGTTATTTATATGACGGGCCCGATGGCGCAGTGCAGGTTGGATCCCCAACAAGGACAAATATTGATATGATGATATTTGTGTTTGTTCTGTGTCAGGGTATTGAAAATATACGAATTTAAGTATAATGCTTGTGATTCCTCTGTTGTATGATGTCCGTAACTAAAGTGTTTTAAGCGACTTATCACGGAGTCAGGTCGATGTGTGAGATTTTGTGTGAATATTAATTGATACCTTTTTTCTAAAACAAAATATAGCCTATAGAAGGATAGAACAATATAAAAATCAGTCTAGCAGGTTTGCTTTTAAATGCAAAATAAAAATTAAAATATTATTTTTTGTACTATTAGTTCGAATGGGTAGGGCTCTTAGTACATACAACACAGCACAGCTTAGGGCATCTACCCGCAAGATGGACAGACGATCTGACTAAAACCGCAGGATCGCGCTGGACACAGACCGCATACAACTGGTCCTATTAGAGATTACTTGAGGAGTCCTATGTCCAGCAGTGGACAGACAGAGCAGTCTTATGGCTGGTATGATGATGAGTTTATATATGAAACCGATTTCTGAGCGAGCTTCAGGTTAGTCACAAAGCAAACTTTGTTGTTTGCATGATTACACAACCAAGAGGAGCGGATATCCTGGATGCCGCGCATAACTAACAGTTTCGCTAAGCGTCCAAAGCATTAGTTCCCCGGGGAGCATATTTATTTCATTAACGTCGATTTGGCCATTTTCCAGAATAAACACCGGGATATCTTTAGGTGAGTGGTTTAGCGAGATCCCTCTGGGTGGTCGGCGTCTTGCGCATCTGATGCTGGATGTGTCTCCTGATTTTGTTGTAACTTACATTTTCAATCACCCTTTTGGTCAGGCTATTGTTAGACTAGTTATTTTTTCTAGTTTTATATTATAAATAAATAATAAATAATTCAGACTGCATCTGATACCTGACTCCGAGATAAGTAGCTTGAAGTACTAGTGTTACGGACTGCAGACAACAAAATAATCACAAATATAATACTTGAATAGGGATATTTAACACTCAGACGCAGAACAAACACAATTATCATCATATAAATTTATGTTCCGGGTAGGGATCGAACCCACGACCCTGGGCGCTCAGGATTGAATCACTACCATCTGCGCCATTGGACCCGTCAAGTGTAACACTTATCTTGCCAAATTTTATTGCAGTAGGTCTTTGAGAAGTGTCCTTTAAATTTTAATTCCTTCGAGAATGTCAAAACATTTTTATTTTGCAACACAAATTGTCGTAACTTCTTTCAGATTAACTTATAATATTGATTTTTCACAACTAAATAGGCGGCGATATGGTTTTAATTTCAACTCCACGCGTTCTCTAAATAAATGGTCATGACAGACAGACTGACATGATAGTGATTCTATCAGAGTTAAATTTTCTTCCCTTTGAGATACCAAACCAAAAAGAAAATATTTAAAAGAACACCCAGTTACAATAATAAGACTTTTTATTAAAATATTGTCTTAAGTCAGATAATATTTAACGACTTCTTGCACCTGTATTGCGTAGTCCTGGACTGTCGGTCGTACTTTTCTAGCCCAGCTCCTCCACGAAGCGCAGGTAACCCTTGCGGTTACCCATTCCTTCCCGAGTGACCTCGGAGAGACCCCGGAGAGACCCCGGAGATGCATTCAGTTTTGTAACCGGGACATACTCTTTGGTCAAAAAGCTGATTTTAAATTGACTGTATATTAAGTACATGAGGTAGACGTTTTACAAAAGGTCGTCTGTATTGGTACCTCACTCTCACCTATTTCTACTTCCAAATAGCAGTGATCGCATGATGTGTTCCGGTTTGATGGGTGAATGAGGCAGTGAAATTATTGGGTAATGTGACATAATGTCTTCCAAGTCACAAGGTTGGCAACTCGCTAGTGATATCCTCGCGATATTACGAGCGTCTATATGCTGCGGTGACGCTTACTATCACGGGGACTGTATTCTTCATTCGTGTTTGTGGACCTGGCCTAATAAAAAAGATTGAAAAAAAATCACTATTGCATAAGCCGGTTTGAAGGGCACTGAGCTTTGATGTAAGGCCCCCCCCAAGAAATTCCCCTTTTCTTGGGGAGGCCCTATGTCTAGCAGTGGACTGTCAATAGCTGTAATGACGAAAATAGGTATAACGATCTCTGTCAAAAAGGGTATTAGCGAATCGAGGAAAATATGGATTCATAAGAATATCTCTGTAAATGTTCGAACAACATGTGAAATAGACTTTAAATCATGTATGAACAATGTTATGTAATCCAATCTCTGTAACCATACAAATGGACCAATCAGCTGATCGCATATCGCTGCATTTTCCGCGAATTCATCATATGTAACGCCATTTCACATACAACCAACGCCATCTATTAGCGATATTTGGAACTACACAACCGCCTGGTGCGATACGCTGCTCGCATTCGACGCGTGAGCACGAGTGAATCATCAGTTTTGCAAGTGTCGCTCGAATTTAGCGCTTATCATATGAGGTCGAAGGTCAAATATCGGACGACGACCCCCCCTAATTTTGGCTTGAATCCGTTTTATGTAATCTTGTGGACAATTTACGCACATTAAACCCGCTGATAGCTTTGTAGGTAATATTTTTTTATGAATGTCGTAATTTGACAATTAATATTGCCCGGCTGGGTCAAGGGATTGTTTTTTATAATTATTTTATTTAAAGTATACTTATATATTAGTATTTATTACATTATATTGCATAGAGTTGCTCATTTCACTTATTAAATCTAATAATGCCCGTAGTACCCATGCAAAGGTAATCTGCGTGCGTAACCGTCGTATATACCTCATTAATCTATTTCTGTCACTATGATGCTTTAATTCCGTTCTATCTTAATATGGAGAGGTATCGTGATAAGTTAAATGAGATGTAATAATAATAAACTTTATTGTACACAAAAATATTACAGACAGTATAGTATTAATTGAAGTACAATTGACGGCTTTATCGTATAGAGCTATTTATTCCAAGTAATCTTTGCATGAAAAATGTATGGAAAACATATTTAAAAACATGAAATAAAAATAATAAAAAATAACGTAATAACATGGAACACACTTTTAAAATTAAAAAAGAAAGTATAATACAACCTATAAATATGCACAGTGAATGTAACAAACCCAGTGAAAATACTACGTTCTTGAAGTACATCCTTAGATTATGGTAGGTATTAATGATTGGTTTATTGCCATATCACTAGCTTCTAGAGCCAATGTCAGCTATTCCGTGTTATCACACATCTCTGAGAATAAACTGACTTCGTGATTAGTAGTTTAAATCATTCCTGTTACAAGAGTCCGACAATGGATGAAGAATAAAATTAATACTTCAGTACGTATTTTAACACCCAGACACGGAACGATTTTGTTTTCCATTCGTGTGGATGAACACTACTCTTGATATGATGCCAACGAAAGCATAATCAAAAATTGCAGTTATCATTCGTGGAATCAGTCCAAAAAATCTCTAAGTATATATGTAGTAATTATAAATAATAATCTAAGCAATACCTAATCATTGACTAATTTTCACCCTAATTTCAGGATTGGAGAGTGTTAAGTATTTTAATTCACTGCGTTATTTTAACATTTATTTTTATTTAAATTGTAAGTCATAGAAAAACGTTATGTTAGGTATACTTTCCTAATTAGGTCTACCATCGACTGTATAAAATAATAAATGTAAAGTAGGTCTATAAAATGGAAAATGCAACAAACATGAAATCCAAACACTTAGCAATTTTATTTTTGGGCATTTTTGTATGAATTTATGAAAATGCTAAAATAATTTAACAACAACAAAATGCAGAATGCTATACTTAGCTTCGTTGAGAGCACGAATTGCATCAGTCACGAGCCAGTCTCGAGGTCGGCCGAGTGCGCCGGCGCAGGCTTCCAAGGCACTTAGCCGCGTGATTTGAAAGTCATTTCGGAAAAAATACAAATGTTCTGTATATTTTTCTTTTCAAGGTGATTTAGATGCATTTAAACGAGAAACGTGTTAAAAAGTATTCGATTTTTCATTGGATCGGTTTTCTATATTGTATCTAGGCTTATAATTAGGTTCATAGCTGGACATAGGTCACCCCAAATAAGGGGTACTTGGAGCGAAATTGCCGGGGTGAACACTTAGTGCAAATTTATGAGTGTAGCTTCGCGACGAGGATGTTACTGCCCATCCCCGCTCTATGCAAATGACCTACACTGTTTCGGGTGTTTCATACCTATCCAAATTACGATTTCACACTACATCTCATACATTGACTAGATGAGATAACTAGCTTTGAGCATTTGTGTTATGGACAACAGACTACAGGAAAATCACGAATACAATTGTGAAATACGTATTTAACACCCAGACACAGAACAAACACAAATAACATATGAAAATTTGTCTTGGATCGTACTCACGACCCTTGCCGCACAAGATAGGATCGCTAGCATGTGCGTCATCACCTGGTATGAGGAGAGGTACTATTCTGCTATGCCGGTACCTCGCAACAAGAATAAATATAAAGTTGTTAACACCAAGGTTTGTGTGCGTGCATTGATACACGTTCCGCACGCTGCAACCTTGTCGATGCAACGAGCGGCCTCGCGACCGCGCTCTGCTGTGATTTTTCCTCTCGAGATCAACAAACTGACAAGGTTATGTATTACCTTACGATCGATAGAATTTTTTTATAATATTGAAACTTATTGCATAATATATTAAAAAATGTACAAATGTCGTTAACAAAAATAAATCTGTAAGTATAGATTTGCTTATTACAATTTTATGCAAAAGACCGATGACCCTTGCAACCTTATGGTGTTATAAGAGTCATTTAAACAAATAGGTCATTGAGTGTCCTGCTTAAACACTAGTCTGCTGGCACCAGACGGGTCTTAAAACTAAGTTTATAGCAGGTTCATTACGCGACCACTAGAACAGAGCCTGCAAGAAAAACTGATGACGGTAAAGGTTTCAATAACAACTAATGGTAGACGTCGGTGTTAACAAACCTGTGTTTTAATAGTAGAAGTTAAAGCGTTTTAAAAATTCAATTAATTCCTCGCAGTCTCATATATATTAATATTATAAATTTGAAGAGTTTGTTTATTTTTTAAACGCATCTCAGAAACGACTGGTCCGATTTGATAAATGTTTTCAGAGTTGGATAGTCCATATATCGGGGTAGACTACTTACTATACCCCCCTAACTCACTACTCAACGCGGACGAAATTACGGGCGTTGCTAGTCATTAATTTAATCGTTCAACAGTAATGTGCCTTAGCAATAAAATTAACTTTACCTTTTACGCCATTCTTGAATTTATTTAAATTAGTATTTGTGATTTGTCTTGGGATTTCTCAGTTGCTTATGTCTTGGTAAATAATTAATCCATGTTTTTGTTTTGTTGCAGGTAAAATCACGTTTTCTTCAGCCGGTTATAATTGGGTGCATAAAATCAATGATTTAATTTTATTTAATATAATGTTTCACCTACGTTAACGTTAATGTTAGTGTTCTGTTACGCGCTAATTAATGCGTTAGAATCAGATGTTCGATTCACAAACAATGCTGCAAAATATCATCATTAAAGCCTTGGATGATCCACTGCTGGCCATAGGCCTTCCAAAGAAAGGGAGAATTTTGCCCATAATTGCCGCACTGGGCAAGCGTGTTGACAATCGCAGATTCGCGACGGGGATGCTGTTGCCCATCCCCTCCTTGTGCATTTGAGCTACACTGTCTCGGATCGATATACCGCCATCTGTCGGTTCTGGTACCTTAGTCGCCTCTTACGACTTCTGGTACTACTCTACTCTGCCGGTACCTCTCTGCTCTTAATTTATGTTACTTGCTGATAATGTATCTTTTTATATGTTAAAGAGTTTTTGGAATCGGTCCACTAGTTTATGAGTTTAATTATAACAAACGTACAATAATGCAAATCCCGAGGGATATAGGGAATAGGGATCTATATTTTGTTGGGAAAATAATATAGCCTATGTAACTCCGGAATTTCTATTAGTGAATTAATTTCCGAAATAGGTTATGTAACTTTTGAGTATATTCGTGACAGAATACTACTTTTTTCTCTTTGTAATTTAAGCATCAGGAAAAACAAACTATAAAATGAATAGTCGAACAAATAGTCGAATAATAATAGCTTTAAGTACTTATACAGCTTGTTACACGAATGTAACATTACCTAAGTTATGTAATAGACGGCTTACATAATAGCTGTAACATAATCATCCGCTGCAACCCTGACTTAGTACCTAGGTATATCTGTTTGCGGCTTAGACACACTCGTTACTAGACAACTGTTAGATTTACTTATTTATTTGATTTTATTACTCAAAATATGTCAAAATGTACAAATGGCGGACAAAATCCCGCGGTTTCTCTCGCGTTTAATTGTAGAACTTTATTTTACTATACACTCCACTTTCATCCCCTTAAGGGATAATTTTCGAAAAAATATTTTACAAGGGTTTCATAAATTTCAATAAAAATTCTTTGTACTGAATTTCATTAGAATGATTTCAAAAACAGCTCTCGTTTTACCCCTTTGGGCGGATGTTATAAATCGAAAAATGCAAAATTTCAAGTCTCTTACTTTTGTAGTTTAGGCGTTGCGTTAATATGTCTCTCAGTCAATCCCCTTTTATATGTATAGATTTCGTGTAACGTAATTTGTCCGGGATGAACTTCTGAACAGATTTTAATAAATGTTAGCTTACTATGTACAGTTCGATTCAATAATAATAATAATAAATGAATGTATGACTCGAAACACCGAGGAAATTGCGTTGATGTAGATTAAAAGTGAAATTAGACGCAGTTAAAATTAATTAGAAATACCAAAATCCCTTGTAATGATAGTGCAAAACTGTCTGAATAATGCCTTGATAGGTAAAAAAGTACAGGCGTACAGAACTACACCCGTCCAAATGCAACAAGAAAGTCAAACATAATTTGTTGCGAAGTAATTCTTGTCAACGTTAAATATGTAATTAAATTCATCGCGTTGCTTGACGCAAAAAATGGCGACCCGGTCCGAGTATTCGATGTAACTCAATTACGACGCCGCCGTCCAAAATATTGAACGCCACAAAGTTTCAGTGCTCATATAAAATTTAACAGTTTCAAAATAAGCACTCGAAAATGTTCAGCGCGGAAAAAAGTCGAGTTTTAAGTGTCCAGTCACTTTGTCCGAGTGAGTGAAGGAACAAAATGGACGGTAAAAAAATGGAAGGAATTCCTTGTTGTAGTAACTCCAGCAGATGGTAAGCACTTGGTCTTCCAAACCAGATTATTATAGTTGAATTTAAGAACAAGACGGTGGATGAGTCGTTGGATATCCACTGTTCACTATTGGCGCCGATGGCTCGGTTATCGCGATAGGCGTATCTAGAGGAGGGTTGGGTAGGCCCCCATCCTAGAACTTCAGACAACTTTTCAAGTTTATAAGGTTATATGACTTAATTTACATAAGGGTAACCTTTTACAAAGGTCGTCTGCATTGATTGCTCACTTTCACCTATATCTACCGCCAAATAGTACCGTTTACGTTTCACGTTTCCATCAAACGGACCGTATGCTTGTTTGCAGACTTCATAATATAAATATATATATTCAAAATTACTTTGCGTAAATGCGTCGGGGAAGGCATGTCAGGATATCCAGCCCCCCCCCCCTCCCCGCCACTGAAATCATATCCTAGATATCCCTATTGCTATCGTTGGGCACATGACCATGATGCATGTCATTGGGTCATACCTAATAGTAAATGTTTTGCCACATTAAAATATTTGATATTTTTTAAAATATTAACGCATTCACTACTCCTAATAAAAGTACTATTTTAACGCCTTTAAAACGCGGTTTATTAAACTTTTATCATTTTTGTTCGCCGTTTCTGTTAGGATTTGAAAATCACGATTATTTTCACGATTCTTTGTTTTTAGTTTTTAATTTTATACATTCACGTTCCCATCCACGCAGTAGGTGACAGTATTTTGTGATCTGGCAGTCCTGCTATATTGGCATTGGTGCTAGATCAGATGTATGACAGAATCCCAGACAGGTGGTAAAAAGTTAAAGTAATCGCATTTTAAGCTATCTATATATTATAGCTAGATGGTCTATCCTCTATGTCCACTGTCTGTCTGTGTTGAACATCAGGTGGATGATATTTACAAAGCGGAGAGCTTTGAGAAAATATTTCTCCAACTCCTTCGTGCCTTGTTTTCTTTACGTTATCAATTTCAAAATTAGTTGTATCTCATACGTCTCACCTACTATGTTTTGAGTCAGATTCCATTTTCTTTATAGCCCGGCTGAATTCCGCTCGGGGCTGCGAGTTCGCGGCTACAAACCGAATTGCATCTTTCGCCGGTGGGGTTGGGTCGATTTTTTGTTGACGATGCACGACTATCCTATCCCCATTTTTCACTCTAATTGACAAGTGTAGTGCAAACACGTATTGGCGGTGTGCTAGTGGAATTTCGACTGTATACCCAGTTGGGTAAGGTTGAAGTTTTGACGTAATTTGACGTATTTTCGCGACAATGAGTCCATGTTGGCAGCATGTCTGCTGTCGTTCATGTTTGATAACTATGTAGTGTGGTTGCCTACGACGCTAAATGCTTTTGGCTATATTTTTTTACCTGCGTTCTTTAGTTATGTATTGCATAGTTTTTAATGTTTAAGAAATTGTTCTTTATCGATTGCATTAAAATTTTACAAAGTATTAAAGAAATTGCGCTGAATTTTCCTACAAGAATACTATGAAAAATTCGAATTATAATGTGAGGCAATATTTTATAGAATTAAATCGTTGCTTAAATCAAATAAACCATGCTACTTGCGCTTCCGTCATCGATTTAGCTTTACTAGTAATTTGTACCGCGTCCCGCAGGATTTTTTCGGTATTAAGAGTAGTATCTGTCCTTCCCTAAGGCACGTGTATCCACATTCCATGATCATTAAAAAGTGTTTAGCTATTTAGTCGCGATAATATAACATACAGATAGACAAGAGGTAGACCTTATACAAAGGTCATATGCATTGGTACACACAGCCACAGAGCAACATACATAAATCAGATGAAATTTTGCAATCGATATTAGTATATAAAAGCAATTTATAGAGTTTAAAATTGGCTGTCAAAAATTGACAGATTTAGTGTAACTTACAAATGCCATTGCATTTGAAAGTTACACTAAATCACGTTCTGTCCAAGTCACAATTTGGCACAGCACTGGTGATATCCTTGTGATGTTACGAGCGTCTACGCTTTGGTGGTGTTTTCTAAGCGGACTGTATGCTTGTTTGTACTTTTTCTCATTTATAATACTAGTAGCTTCAAATAGTCCTTAGAGCAGATATCAAGAGATAAGTAAGAAAAGGTTAAGTATGTTAAGGTCGTACACACCATGTCAGCATCTAAAGGTCACTATAATGAGGTAGTCAGTGACAGCATCTGACGAGGGTGTCCTCATTCGGACCCTCGATTGCGTCCGGTAAGAGGATCCATTTGTACGAATCCACCGGTCATCCCCGGGAGCAATGTATTCCCCGGAGAGTTGCAATCGCATTGTTGGACAGATGACTTCGACTTCCACCAGTCTCCGACATAGTGAAACTCCGCTGCGATAAACTCAGTGCCACTAATCCTTTTTAAGATCCAAAATCCTCCTTGTATTACAAACTCACAACTCTGTTGTGTTCATTATAATCGTAACAAAGCCCCTGTAAAAGTTTTCCCCAACTTCAACTCTTGGCGGAGTCTTGAAATGTTATCCGTAGATACTGATCCTCGGAGCGTTATACACTGCGATCGCTGTTTGCTCCGATCTTCCGAATCTGCTGCTTGCCAAAACGCCAACCAATGGCGGCGGCCCCGAGTTGTGTCAGTATTTGCACTTGTCATAGAAGCCAACATGCCATTAAAGATTTCCAATTGAATGCACCCAGCATTATCTGCAGATCGGACGGGTGGGAGCAGTTAGCTCTTTCACGTAATAGAATCTTCTAATATGTTGTTTCTATTAGTTTGGTCGATTTACGGATTGAACAATGCCGGAAATGGAAAAGTAGGTTTGATTCCCGACTGAAGTTTGAGACAAGCTGATTTTTTTTCTTGTAAATATTGTATTTGATATAGATACTTTTGTCTTTAATACGTTTTCAGGTATAATTAGCGTCTTAAATCGAAAGTAATTTCTCGTGTTAACGTCTCTTTGATTTACGCGTTCACTGGTTATATTAGAAATGCATTTTGAATGGCTTTAATGATTTATTTAATTGAAAATCGTTTTTAATAGTGACCTAGATATGTCAGGTTTTCCTTAACGTATGTAATGTTCACTCGTATTCATTTTAATGTATTAAAATTGCTTTTTATTCTGTAAAACGCGGTGTATGTAACTTTTAAACATTTTCTATTGTTCTCCTAAAAACGGCAGAAGTACAACCGCGTTTTAAAACCGTTGAAGGAAAAGTTTAATTAGGAGTATGTAGTAGTTAGTATTATGAACAAACGCATAAATGTTAGATAATATTTTATATTTTAAAAATTTTAGGTACTTGATGAATAAAAAATATAATTTGTCGGGCAGCCTGTACAAATGTCGAAAGTAATTTAGAAGTTAATAAACCGTGTTTTAGTGCTTTTGAAAGGCAGTTTAATTACGTCTGATAAGTATTTCTTGAAATTGTACTTAATGGGGGCGTGAGTAATTTTATTCTCTTTAAGTTTCAAATTCTTTTGAAGTCGACGCCTGTGAATTGTTCAGTTTGTTTTTTTGTATATCTTCTGTTATCGATTGTAACGACGAACGTCTTCAGACAGGCATTCGAGTCGCAGAGTTGTTCAAAGGATTGTCAATGTAATTTTATCCTGTCTCCTCTTTGATGTGAAACTTGACGTTCAATCTCCAAGTAACATGGTCTATCGTAGTAGAAACTAGCGAGCGGAGAACACAAATTTTAATTAAAAAGGAAAGTTTACGGAACAAAATGGATAATATTCCAGGCATCTACACTACAGATGTCTGGACGCAACAAATTGAATTTTTTACGACCCTCTGTAATCACACAATAAAACTTGTTTATTTACACTCACTTTTAGTTATGGTTGTCTCGAGTGATGTGATGTTGTATCGTCTGTGTGTTCCGGCGTCAATTATGAATATTGTGCAACAATATTACGTCGTCGAAGTTTTTCTCGACTGTTACTTGTTGTTTGGATGATATCTCTATCAGATGATATCTCCGTTACGATTATTGCAAGCTTAGAAACAGAAATGGCGTCTTGACTTTTTACTTCAGCATATTAATCTTTAGTCTATTACCTTTAGTGCTCGTGTCATTAGGTATGTGGAAAGCGTTTCATCATCATCATACCAGCGATAGAACGTCCACTGCTGAACATAGGCTTCCCCAATAAAGGGGGGAATCACTCATAGTTGTTACGCTGGGTGGCGTGGTGGCAATTGCAGAGAGTAGCTTCGAAACGGGAATGCTGCTGCCCATCCCAGCCTTGTTGTATTTCAGCTACGTTGTTACGGATGGATATACCACCAACTGTCGGTTCCGGTACCTCAGTCACCTCTAACGATACTTACATACACAATGTTCGGATTTTCTGTGTTCCGGTTTGAAGGGTGAGAGGGGCAGTGAAATTACTTGATAATGTGGCATAATATCTTCAAGTTACAAGGTTGGAGCCGCATTTGGGCGGATAATGTGATAACATTTCCTGTAATTGTAACGTTTCAATATATGTGTGTTCATTTTCTAAAAAAATAAGTTATATTTATGTATTTATTGTTATGTATTTATTTTCTTATAAAAAAACATTAATATTACACATCTTACTGCTCTATCATATTTTCTTCGTATACATATGTCCGTCTAATGGATTAAATTAATAAATAAATAGGCTTGATCATGCCCGGAGGCCGGTGAACGTTTTTAATATCGATATTATGAAGTGTAATTGTGTAGCAACGCAGATGCGGCTGGATTACCGGGCCTCTCCCGCTAAATTAATTTGCCCTAATAAATTCCGTCTGTATAGGAATTATGAAGGCAATGTAAATTATGGCGACCGACTAGACGGGTATTGTCTCCAGGTGGATCTGAATATTCTAAGATATTTGCAGGCCGCGTTACGTAAACAGGAGGGGAGGAGGGGGAGTAGTCCTGTTACATTCTATGTGTCTGTTTATAACAATAATAAATAATTCCCACAATATCTCATACATTGACCTGACTCCGTGGTAAGTTGCATTAAGCACTTGAGTTACTGACGCCAGGTATATTTAACACCCAGACACAGAACAAATACAAATATAAGCATATACGTATTTGCTCTGGGTGAGAATCGAACCCACAACCGCCTGGCGCATAAAATAGGATCAATACCATCTGCGCCATCGGGCCCGTCACATTATAGT
Organism: Heortia vitessoides; assembly: GCA_020976665.1. Lineage (NCBI taxonomy): Eukaryota > Metazoa > Arthropoda > Insecta > Lepidoptera > Crambidae > Heortia > Heortia vitessoides. The sequence continues at coordinate 2,213,405 of JACJUM010003147.1, forward strand.
TGGTCAATTGTTCTCATGGCTTCTATATCTATCACATCAGCCGTAGAAAGTTCCCAAGATAGGAGGATTTTTGCATATAATTGCCGCGCTGGGCAGGCGTGGTGGCAATCTCAGAGCGCAGCTTCGCAACGAGGATGCTACTGCCCATGATTACCCTATAATATTTAAACTGCGCTGTTACGGATAGATGTAACGCCATCTGTCGGTTTCGGTACCTTAGTCGCCTCTTAAAACACGTGGTACAGAGAGAGGTACTGTTCTATTCCACCGGTACCCCACAGCTAACTCCGTAACTTCATAACAAAATTATTTATACTGAGTTTTGAAAGAATCTAAGCCATTCTCGTGACAAGAAGTGATAACATTAGATTGAGGCCTTTTCAAATAATCAAATCTTTATCAACTCTATCTATGGGGTACCGGCGGAGTATAATAGTACCTCTCTCTGTACCAGGTGTCGTAAGAGATGACTGATAAAGATCAGCGGTATATCCACCCGAAACAGCGCAGCTTCCAGTAGCACCTTCACCGCAAAGTTGCGCTCTGCGAATGTCCCCACGTCTGCCCAGCGCGGCATTAATGGGCAGAACCCCTCTATTAGGGAGGTCTGTTTCTAACTGTGGACTTTTTATGGCTGATATGATGTATGTACGCCGGTTGGATTCAAATGTTTGTAGCCGGTCTATTGTTTTGCGAAAATGGCTTGTTCACTTTGTAAAAAATCTATTTATACTGAGTTTTAATTGGTTCCGAGAGACATTAAGTTGGGCCTTATTAATTCTCTCGTAATCTCTCGCAGTAAATACATAATTGGCACCAGCTGAGTAGAATAGTACCTCCTCTTGTACCTGGTGTCGTATTAGGCCACTGTGGTATTGGAACTGACAACTCAAATTCAACAGGGCGGAACTGGGCAGTATTACCGTCGTGAAGCTACGTTTTGCAATTGCCACCACGCATGGCCAGCGCGGCAATTATAAGCAAACCTCCCCGTAATTTGAAGAGGCCTGTACCCAGTCAATCGGCTGATATGATCTTGATGATGATGAGTGGATTTAATGAGACGGATCAGCCCGGTACAGCGTTAATAACTATTGGAAACGCTATCCGCCAGCCGACTAGATATGACCATGTCGCATATATTACTGCCATAATACGCAAAATTAACCTAACTTCGCCTTTCACTCGTTTTTAAAGGGTTATGTTGCATATGAAACTTGTGTTTCAAGTCAAACGAAAATGTGTGTGCAGTTTTGTGACCACGTCACGTGCATCCTCGAAAAGAACTGATAAAATAAATCCAGATCTATCCCATGGGAACATAAACGGTTTAAAAGGTAGACTTGAATGCTCTAATCGAGATTATTAATAATCTTGTAACGGGGCCGATGACGCAAATGATAGTGATCCTGTTATATGCATAAAAGGCCGTGCTCTCGATCCACATCCAGGACTAATATTTATATGATAATAATTGTGTTTGTACTGTGTCTGGGTGTTGAATGTATGTATTTAAATATTATATTTGTGATTCCTTTGTTGTTGATCTCGGAGTCAGGTCAAGTGAGATGCGAAATAAACAATAGTGCTCATAATATTAGTAGGTAAGTAGATGGATTGTATGCAGTATACTTCTTTTAGTCTATTTTTAATACAATAACACCGACATGCAGTAAATGGAATAAAACTTTCGGTACTGTAAAATATAAAATAAAGTTGAATGAGTTTAAACATTTTATAGTAATTCTAGTTAGAAGCATGGATACGTTTGGAAAACACTGACACAGTCGACACCTTGCCTGACTCGAGGCTTCCACTTCAGTCGCTCCGATCTAGCAATAGTTGCGAACATTCCTCCGACGTGTCTGCAGTTTTCACTAATGAATTCTTGTTTGGTGCAAAACGCTCAGGAAACTGAACGGCGCGACATTACATTCGTACGGTCAAGAAGCTAATGACGAGTATAATTGATGTTATTAGTCCGCAAGATTAATGGATCACTTTATTATATTCCATGGAGTCACTCGCACAACTCCGCGCCACAAATCACTAGACGTCAGGCCGTGATTAAACGTTCCTATCTGTTCTTTATATCTCTTTTCATTTGCGATCACTTTATACGTTTTCGCAAATTGTTGCTATAGAGATACAACGCGGAAGACAAATAGCTCCGTCCTAAGCCTAGGCAGAAACAATCAAGGCTCTTGAAGAACAACGTCTATAAAATTTGACTTGTCGATTTGTTCCTGTCGCTGGTAATACGCGTTGGTTCGCCGGGGGGAGACGAATACTGCAATTTTCCCCTCTAATTTTCCCATTTCGCTGTGTGTTATTCGGGGCATGCTGAAACATCGGATGGTGGCTAGCGCCAATGTGCCGCGTTTCAACTGTTTTTTGCACGTTTTCTGTCGGGTGCAACTGCGTTTGACTTTTTCGCAGTGCAGTCCTGACTGGCAGAGCAACTGTGAGCAGTCATATGGCGAGTGGGCGGGAACAAAACGAACAGTGACTTCTTGCCCTGAGCATTCGGCAAACCGCCGAGAGCGCGGAAAATTCAATAGCCCAGCGCACATGCCCAATCTGAATGGAGTTTGTTTGTCTAGAATCTGTGTTCTGTTGACTGATTTAATTACTGCAGATGTGGTTTACATAGTAATTTAATGTAATCAAAACAAAACATGACACAATTTCAGACTACGAAAACTAGTTTCGTAGTCTGAAAATGTCCAATATGATGAATGATGGCTGCCCCTCAATAGCGGTATCATCCTAATGCATTGTACCCATAATGCTATCGCATTATTTTCCGGCAAAAAAGGTTTATTGTCACAATACACACTAAAGAGCAGTTGTTTTTTTTTAATATTTTTTTTGGATTATTATATTCTCCTTCAGATACGGAAAAAATTCGAAAATAGAATAGAATTCGACAATTTAAAAGAGTAAATTCTGAACTCAATAAATGGTTGTCTTTAACCATAAACAATTGGTTGTATTCTTTAGCATTATCAACGTCTTGTTTATTGAAAAAGAAAATAATTAAAAAAATAAATATAAATTAAACATGTCGTGTAAATATCTCCTGGGTTGCCGTTTAGTTTATATTATATTAATCATGAATATTAGTATGTATGACAGTAATCTGTTAGTGTACCGAAAGCATTAGATCAACCTACCCAAATCTGTCAAATTTTCCAGCCAATTTTGAACTCACTGGCTTGCTACTATGGATTAATATCGATTGCGAAGTTTCACATATTTGGGTAGGAATCCGATGCTGCGGGTTTGAAAATGATTTTAAAATTACTTACTAAATACTTGATATTTATACATCATCCTTTATACATAACACGTAAGTAAAAATCTGTTTTTTTTTCTATGACTATCGACAATCAAGCATTCGTAACACGTGGTTAGTAAACTTCACCGCAACCTATAGACCAGTCCCAACATAATTTAGGTTTAAATTTTGCTGACTCTGTCTAAATTCTAATTGGTTTAAAACCGATCGGTTTTGGCTTTCCATTAAAAAGGTTATATTTTTAATAAAAGTAATATGGTTAATGCACAGTATTGTTAATGGGTTTTTGATTAAGGTTTACTTACGGATTGAGTCAGTATTTTTCCTCCCAACAACGTGGTAATAAATAATAACCCTCCGTTATTGACGCTCGTATTAACAAAAATATCACTAGCGGGTCGCCACCTCGTGAATTGAAGATATAATGTGACATTACCCAATAATTTCACTTTCTCTCTCACCTTTCAAACCGGTACCATCGTGACTGTTTATCGGTAGAAATATCTGAGGTACCAATGCAAACGGGAGTTGTATAAGTTCTAAAATTTTATTAATCACTATGTTAAAACAAGTTTTATTAAATTACTTTTAAATCAGATCGATGTCACACGCCCTGCCATGTCAAGGACGCGTGCATTGGACATTATATTTATCTGCCCATTTCCACTATTACCGGGGGAGAATTCTCGAAAAAAGCTTTCCCCTTAGATCAGTCCCAGGCGTGTGCGTACCACAGCTATGTTGACACAAACATTACTTGAGCAAACGTGTCGGCAGTTTTTTATTAGAACGACAGAACCGGAGAACTCTTGTCACATCGATAAAGTGCTCACAAACTAAGGCCGGTGTTATATTTTGTGTGGGCATCGCCGTGTTTCGGCAGAATGGACGCTTTTTTTTGAAGAAGAATTTATGGCACCTCATTTTTGGGGTCGTGCTCACGAAATTATGAAAGAGGCTCGATGTTGCGTCATCGCGTAAAGGAAGCTGCAACATAAAACGTGTTCACTTTTGATAGATGGCGTGGATATTTGTTTTGATTTTGTGAGAGTTTGTGCAGGTTTCTTTTTGTTCGTAAATATTGTAACCTCTAAATGGAAGGTCACCAACGTTTACGGCAGTGATGCACTGGTGATGAAAAAGTGTAATATCATGAATTGACAATACCGCATATCACCTGCTTAAGTTCGGAAAAAAGTTGAAACAAGAGTACCTTAAGGCAGCGCGTTGGAGCCGCGTTTGTTCAAAGTACACAAGCGTTTAAACCGACATAAGCTCGTAAGCCTTACTTACGGTACAACTTGACCGCCTCACGGAGCAGTCCCGGTCCACGCTCCCGGCTAAAGCAAACTAAACATTGCGGTATAGACAAACAACCCGCTGCAAGTTTTAAACCGTCGGGTTAACTACCTAAAAATAATTCCTCCCAACAGCTTAAAAGAACCAGCACTCAAATTTGCATTTTTCTACGACATCATCCTAAAAGAACAATGCGCGGAGAAACTTGAATGTGCCTACAGAAACAAACATCCTTATCACTGCTGGACATTGGCCTTCGCAAAAAAAAAACAGGGAATTTCGCCTAGAATTGCCGCGCAATCGCAGAACGGTGGTGCTTGGGATGCAGCTGCCCATCCCCACCCAGTGCAATTGAGCTACTGTTTCAGATTAGCGCGGCAATTATACACATGAGCTGACTTTTTTCCATGGATATACGCCATCTATCGGCTCTGGTACCTCAGTAGCCTCTTACAATACCTGGTGGACTTGGTTTGCATAAATATGTGATACATACAGCCATTAGATATGAAATCGTGAAAGCGGGCGGCCGTTTGTCAAACTTGAAATGTCACAACGGTGTAATTTTGAAGAAATAATTTGTAATTCACGATTTCATAATGCATTGTGTCCGCCTAAGTGAACGGTGTGAATTCGAATGTGCATGGTGCGTGACCGAATATGGACTCTATGGGTTTATAATAGAGTATCTGTGTGTGGGCAGAGGCCTGGCGGTTACGTAAGGGCTGTGGCGATGGTTGAATATTTAATGCAAATTGAAGGGGCGCTTCCAACCCTCTAGATGCGATTGCCACCGCACGATTTGACAGTTTGAAATGTCACTCAATATCTGAAGTTAATATTTTAGGTTAGCATTTGAGTTAATGGTGCGGGTGTGACGACAACTGCGCCCCGGGTTCTATGGGCAGCCTAATTGTTGCGGAGTATGGCGTATGTGTGAGGGGGGGGGGAGTCCACGTCTGGTCATAGGCCTCCCCATGAATGGAAATGAACGTGACATGGACTGCTGCTGCCCAACTCGCTCTGTGCATTTGAGCTGCACTGTTCTGGTTGAATATGCTGCCATCTGTCGATTCTGGTAATTCAGTCGCCTCTGACGACACCTGGTACAGGGGAGGTACTATTCTACTATGTTAGTACCTCACGGCTATTACACGGGGGGTGATATTTAAATTAATTAGAAACACAATATTTTACGGTCGCAGATAAGCTTACACGTGTATTTTAGCGTTTACGGTAAAATAACACATGACCTGTGTAGTAAAATTAATCTTTAAACCGTTCTCGAAAAATTGCCGTAAAGTAACCGTCTTGTGATAAATTAAAACGTTCAATATACCGCGTTTTGAAGCCGTTAAAAGAGTAGTTTAATAATGAGTAGCAGGTACATGTTAGAAAATATTACCTGAGTCCTGATCTTGATCTCTCGTAAACCGTCAGCTGAATATAGGCCTCTCCAAGAAATTATTTGCCCATGTGGCAATCTCAGAGCGTAGATGCGGTGGGTACGCTGCTGTCCATTTCCGCCCTGTTGCATTTAAGCCACACTTTTTCGGGTAGATATACCGCCTTCTGTCTGTTCCAGAAGCCTTACGACACTTGATACAGGTATATACAGTACTATTCTACTCTGCTGGTACCCCACCCCAATAATAAGATAATAAAGCTTTAAATATATATATTTGAAACTTTGAGGGGGATTTTGATTGCGGTTTGTCTGATTTTGAATGTCGTATCTACGGCTTTGGATCTCCACTTGCTACGATCTTGGCACACCTCTCTTGTTTCCTTTATTCGCAGTAGTCCTTTCAAACAAGCGCGTTTATTCTTAGTTCTTCTGACCTAGCTCTTCTTTATTAGCTAGCTAGCCTAGCTCCTCTTTTACCTGCTAAAGGTTAGTTCGCCAAGGTCGTTCAATGCCAATCATCTCTTCTCTTCCGCTCTACATATTTGTGTAGTAATTCTAATTGCTTCATCCATCTTTTCTACATGTTCAGACCATCTCAATATTAATTCTCGACGGTGTTTACATATTCGTTGGTTTATTTTAATATAAGATTTTTTTTATCAATCCATAATGCCAACTGAGGTACCGGCAGAGTGTCGTAAGAGGCGACTAAGGTACCGACAGATATAGACAGATATATATATAGGCGGTATATCCATGGAAAAAAGTCAGCTCATGTGTATAATTGCCGCGCTAGGCAAGCGTGTTGGCAATTGCAAAGCGCAGTTTTCGCGTCGGGGATGCTGCTGCGCAACCCCGTCCTGTGTATTTTATCTGGCATTTCTGATACTTTAGTCGCCTCTGACGTCGCCTGTTACTGGAGGAGGTACTATTCTACTATGCTGGTACCTCACGGCAAAACTATGCATATATGTTTAAGTAGATATATTGCATCTACATAAATATAATAAAATATTAATATTGGTTCAGCAGTTCATACCTTCATCCCGGACAAACACCATGACACATCACTGACTTGCGAGAACACCACAACATAAAAGTAATCAAAGTTCAAAAAGTGCACTTACGAAAAGTGATTAGATTCTATTTTCGAATATTACTTTGTTTGGAGTTACGTCGTTCTTATTGCGATGCAGCAATCAGTGGAATTTCAAACGAAGTGCTATAACGCTTCTGATTGCAATAGTCGCGGTGTGCTAGAAGAATGGGAAAGTTTCGCGCGCGCCGCAAACGGCACGGGTAATACTTGAGTCAATAAGGCTGATAATCGGCCCCGGGTGTGCGCTGTGCTTATGTTAATAATTTGGCAGAGCACCCCGGCCTGGCTGCCAGTCGATGTACACTACATCTGATGTTATCGCAGTTCTGTTACGTTTCCTAGGCTGGCTATCACACCGTGCTCTCTTTTCGGGCCGAGCTCCAAAAGATATATTTTTTTTAATTAGATTTGCCGGTACCGTAGTCTGAGAGGTTGCAGTAGAAAAGAATGGCGACTAAAGTACCAGGTCTCACAGGTGACGGAATATCCAAGAAAACTAAAAACATATATGCATGGTTTTGCCGTGAGGTACCAGTAGAGTAGAATAGTACTTTCCCCTGGAACAGGCGTCATTAGAGGCGACTAAGGTACCAGAACTGACAGATCAAATATACAGGGCGGGAAAGGGTAGCAGCATTTATTTTGTGTATATGGCCATTTTTCATCGTCATCAGCCGTACAACTACGTACCACAGCTAGACATAGGCCTCCCATTTAGCCCGTAATTGCTGCAGTTGGCAGCCGTGGTGGTGATTGCAGGTCCCTATTTCTAGACAGGTATTCCGCTGTGCATCCAAGCCATGTATTATTAGACCATATCGACAAACAAGTAATAGCTACCGTCATCGCAGCCTATAGACGCTCGTGATATCACAAGGATATCACTAGCGCGTCGCCATCCTTGTGACGAAGATATAATGTCACATAACCCAGCATTTCCACGGCCTCCCTCATCCTTCAAATCGGAACACACCAACACGAACACTGCTGTTTGGCGGTAGAAATAGGTGAGATTTCATTTATATATGATTTCGACCTACCCTCTATCGGGTGGGTGTACCGCCATCCGTCAGTTCCGGTGCCTCAGTCATTTGGTACAGGTACAGGTACTATTTATTCTTCACAAATATTCGCTTCGGTGTACAACCGTGCGCGTCTCGCTTTCCGTACGTCACCGTCGCACCTCACTCGCCCGTTATTTTTATTGCACAATTCGCGCTTGGCACATGTTTGTAATACAGATTGCAAATATTCCTCTCCACTGGATCGATAGCCGGCCTGCAAATGAGCGCGCAGTTTGTTTGCTGCACCGGCACTATTTGGAGGCGGTTTCTTCGTTTAGATTTGGTACGCCTCATTCAAAGTTTGTCTACCTAAGTCTAACTTATTTCTACTTAATAGCCGTGTTGTGTGTGTTCCGGTTGAGTGAGAGATAGTGAAATTACTGGGTATATGTGACATTATATTTTCAAGTCACAATCATCATGCCAGCCATTGAAAGTCCACTGCTGGATGTGGGCCTCCCCAAGGCCTCAGCAAGAAAAATTTTGCCCATAATTGCCGCGTGGGGCATGCGTGTTGGCAATCGCAGAGCGCAGCTTTCACGACAGGAATGCTGCTGCCCATCTTCGCCCTATGCATTTGAGCTGCATTGTCTCGGATGGATATACCGCCATCTGTCGGTTCTGGTAACTTAGTCTTGCGACATCTGGTACAGAGGGAGATACTATTCAACTCTGCCCGTACTTCACGGCCAAAGGGCAGCAATGCGCTAGGATGTTCTTGTAATTTTGAAGGGCCGAGTTCCGTGTATTTGAACCCCAGCAAGGACAAATATTTATATGATGATATTTCTGATTGTATTGTGTCTGGGTGTCAAATATATGTATTTAAGTAGTATGTTTGTGATTCCTCTGTTGTTCGACGTCTGTAACACAACTGGTTTAAGTGACTTATCACGGAGGCATGTCAATGTATGAGATGTTGTGGGAAAATTTTAATATTACGAGCGTCTCTAGGCTGCAGGGACGCTTACTGTCACGCGAACTGTACTCTTGTTTGTCGACTAGGTATAATAAAAATAAATAAGTTTGCGAGATACTTAAATGATTGGTCCCATCTTGAATTGACACGCGCGTAAACACGCAGCTTGATAAAAAGACAAATCAATAAACTGAGGAGCATTTATTAGCGTAACGATAAAAAGTAGTATTTCCTAAATTTGAACTTCGTAATTTATGGAAAAGTTTGTGACAGTGAAGAAAACTTTCATCGCTTTCCAAGTTACGGGAATTACTTAACAGAACCGGTAGTTTGTGTTCTGAAATGTCCTGCTTCTGTTGAGGTTCCCACACCAATTAGTTATGCTATTTTCTACAATAAGTATGGCTCGACCAATAGGGCAAGTTTTTTCGTGTTATCCTTAAAGTTTTAATGTAGAGAAAAAATAGTAACAATATTTATTCAATGCGTGGCTTCAATATAAAAAAAAATAAAACTAGCCACGGATCGGAATAAGCAAGTGAAATATAAGTTCACACAACATTTCATACATTGACCTAACTCGGAGATAAGTCGGTTAAAGTGGTGTGTATGTAACACGAAGTGTTTTTAGCGACAGACAACAAAGTCATTCCTCATGGATCATACGAAAATCTCAAGGATGTAAGTTGGATATCCCCATCATCAACATATCAATCGTAGGACGTCCACTGCTGGACATAAGCCTCTTCAAGTGATTTCCTAAAGAAGTTTCATCATTATGTTCCTATGAGCCATTAGAAGTCCACTCCTAGACATAGACCTTCGCTAGAAGGGGGGAATTTGCCAATGATCCCTGCGCTAGGCAAGGGTAAAAACGCAGCTTTTGTGACCGGAATGCTGCTGCCCATGCCTGCCCTGTGCATTTGAGCTACACTGTTTCGGATAGATATACCTTATTCACTATTTACGACTTCAGGTAAAGAGGAAGGTACTATTCTCCTCAGCCGGTATCTCACGGCTAAGTTTATGAGTATGTATACATGCAAATATGTATGTTACTCTTTCACGTCGGAACTGATGAACAGATATGAAATTTGGCAGTGAATATAATATGTGAATACTGATATTCTAGAATAAAATAGACATTTTAAGACGCGGACTAGATCGGGCTTTTAATTTTGGACAGTTTAGCTGCAAGAGATTCTAACGGAAAACCAAGAGTTCCTCGGGGATGCTACAAACAATCCGAGGACAAATTCGCTGGCGGTTCGCTCGTGTATACAATGGAAGGCGATAAGTTGCAAAAATCTTTATCCCACCCCAAACTAGGGACGGCGGCGATAGAGCAAACGAGGAAAACAGTCAAATGAATAATAGCTCCTAATGAAAGCGAATTTTCCCCGGCAGAAGTTTCCGTGATGAATATAATACAAAATAATTAGCTAATCATACTCCAGAGATAAAAGAAGTTGCTTGCAAATCATTCTCACGGTTCTCCGTTTTGTTTTCGACTGACTGATGGAATAAACTTGGATTGGATGGCTTGATGTTCTATTGTTATTGCCATGTTAGTTGCCATAAGGTACTGGCAGAGAATACCTGCTGCAGTTCCAGGAGTCGTAAGAGCCGGCAGTCGATGGAGGGTGGTATATCCAGCCGAACTGTCTAATTCAAGGGGCTGCTTACCGTGGCACTCCTCATCTGCAGGCCCTGAGAAGATAGGGTTTACAGAGAATAAACGGGTCTGTTAAGGTACTGTGGGTTCAGAGACTATCCAAAGTTCGTAGTTCTTGCTAGAGTTCTGCCGCGCGTTGTCTCTGGTTTGAGGTTGGATTCGCAGTGGCTGTATGTAGTTAGCTGAGGAGGTGGGGAAATGATGCGTCTGTCCGGTAATATCACTGCGACCGACCCTGACTTCTGAATAAGTGGCTTAGAACACTTGTGTTACTGATAGTAGACAACATAGTTAATACAAATATAATACTTAAAACAAATACATATATTTATCATTTAAATACTTGTCTTGGGGTGGGGATCGAACTCACGACCTTTGATGCTCAAGATACGATCACTACCGTCTGCATCATCGGGCCCTTTATCTGTGATCTTGATATACATACGATGAGCTTTGATAATCCAGCAAACCTTAAGACTTTCATAGTACTCCAACAAATATCTTGTAGATTTTATTTTTAAAAAGTGTTATCATCATCGTTATTATACCAGCCGTTAGAAGTCCACTGCTTGTCATAGGCCTCTACTAGTGAGGAGAATTTTGGTCCACAATTGCCGCGCTGGGCAACCGTGTTGGCTATCGTTGAGTGCTACTTTTGAAACGGGGATGCTGCTGCCCATCCCCGTCCTGTGGATTTTAGCTGCACTATTTCGGCTGGGTATACCGCCACCTGTCGCCAAGTGTCATAACGATCATTATTGGTCATTAACATGTCGGATTAGACAGGGGTTGGATTATGTATAGAGGAAATGCTGCGTTTTCAATCTATACTAATACTATAAAAAGAAAAAATTTGATTGTTTGTTTATAATGGTTTAACTGAAAAACTACTGGACTCATTTTAAAAATTTTTTCAACATTTAAGAGCTACTTCCTTAGTGAGTAACATAGTCTATGTTATATTAAGGAACTAGGCCGCAACCTAAAGAGCTAATTAAACAGAATTTGAAAACGTTTGTAAAACGTACAAAACTACAACAGATAAACTCAGAAATTACTGAAGTTATTTCAAAAACTCTTTCATTAATACATAATGGCGTATCAGCAAGTGATATAGGTAACATATTTTATCCCCATATTGACACGAGAGTGTCATTGTTGCCAAAACAATGTGTTCCAATCAGCTCGTACAAGGGAAGCGTTTACACCAAGTAACAAAAACGAAATCTCTAATTTGGGCGGCCGAGGGCACCATCGGTAATTGTTTCGTTTCTCCAGTTAGGGGAAACTAAAAAAGTCTTTTGTATACGAAATTGATTCCTAAACGCAATCAAGATGAAAGGGGGGGTAATTGGGGGATGCTGTGAAGATGCCGCCCCTGCTAGTTTCTCATGAATAAGTGATGAAGAGATAATTTGGAGAAAAAATGGTGCCGCATCTAATACCGGTGGGTAATAGATGAGTTGTATCGATGGTTCCTTGAATGTTTTGTATGTATCGCTTGTATAAAATAATAATAAATAGCTATATAAATATCTATATAATATAATTCTCATGAGGCACATCAAACAAAGGTCGTATGCATTGTAACCTCACTTTCACCTATTTCTACCGCCAAATAGCAATGTTCGCATAACATACACACGAGATCGACATCATACAAAGGTTGTCTATACTAGTAACTCACTCTAACAATAATAATAATAATTTTATTGCTGAAACTTAGGACTTATCTTATCTTTTAAATCATGCACCTGAATCCGAACTAGGCGTAAGCCTTTGGTACAGCGCCATATCCCAACTAGTGTAAGAAAAATAAGAAAAAAAAAACCCAACAAACTCCCACTTATTTCTACCGCCAAATAGCAATATTCGCATTGCTGTGTTCCGGTTCGAAGGTTGATACAGGCATTGAAATTTCTGGTATATGTGACATTCACGAGGTTGGTGATACGCTAGTGATATCTTAGTGATGACATGAGTGTCTATAGGCTGCGGTCACTTTTATCATCAAGCGGACCGTATGCTTGATTGCTGACTCATACCATAAAAAAACATGTTTCGGTTTGAAGGGAAATTACCGGATAGTGTGAGAGAGTATCTTCAAGTCACAAGGTCGGCAACGCGCTAGTGATATCCGTATGATATTACGAGCGTTTATAGGCTGCGGTGACGCTTGCGAAATGTGGAATGTAGGCTTGTTTGCTGATCTGATCTAATAGAAAACATATCTGTCCTCTATTTCACTACAGAGTATAAATCGAAGTCTTTTTCCGCTGTCTATCTGTCCCTATTTACGCCTAGATCTTGAAAACTACGCAACTGATGTTGATGCGGTTTATTTTAATAGATAGGGTGATTTATGAGAAAAGTTTATATTTATATGCATGCATAATATAGTTAAAAAACAATGATAATTTTAGAAGTTGCAAATGTGATGTTAATAAACCTATTTTTTTTGCTATATGCAAAACCTTCCTGAACCCGACAAAATATATCAAAATAATGTACTACAGTATTGTACACTTTAAAAAGGTTTACAAAAAGTCTGCGATAGTATGTCTATATATTAGAAATAACCTACAATAACCATTTTTTATCCTCATCGCATCATACATATATGTTATCAATTTAATTTACATGTATATATTTTTAGACTTAGATGTAAATCTCTTTTGTCCCCAGGTATGTACGCAGTTTCGTATCATCGGAAGTAAATAAATGGCCAGCATACTCGGAATACGTAATTCCCCGGATATTACTCGTGCGGTAGGTACCTACCTCTCGTACGCGCGCATGCTGATTCGGGTATCTTGATTATATCATAAATGTTTGGAATGTTTTCTTTGTATTTCGTATACCGGTACACGAATTAATTTGATTTTACCAGATTTTATTCGTATTGTTTATTTTTATGGGAATATTTAAAAGAGATTTTGCTTAAGATAACTTTTACTATCTAACTCAATGTGAAATATGTTTAAAAAAAAAATTAGGTAGAGTAGGTACACATTTGCTTACAATTTTATACAAATGACCAATGACCCTGAAAACTTCATAGTATCATAAGTGATAGTGACCTACTTTAATACCAGTCTACCTGCACCAGACGGGTCTTATAACTAAGTTTAGAGCAGGTTCAACACATGAACCACCAGGAAAGAACCTGCAAGAAAAACTGTTGGTGATAATGCTTCCAATAACAACTAATGGTATTATTAATGGAACCCGGTGTCGGCGCCATTGTCTTAATAGTAGATGTTAGAGGAATCCAATTCAATCCCAAGCAGTTTCATAAATAATGCTTAAATAGATTTAAAGGCATATTTGTAATTATACTTGGGATATTACTATAAAATCTTACACAATTGCTCCTGAAAGAAGTTTTTATATTTTGGATGATCGTTGAGTAAATTAATATTTATAAGAAGGTTATAAAACTGTGCATGCTTTACATTGCGCCAATGGTAAGCGTGTTATAAAAATTCAGTTCGTATCTGCCGGCAATGGTGACTTTTTTAACGATAAAGTTTTGTGTTCTAAATTCGAACTGATGTTTGATATTACTACGAATTTTACTAGTGTTGTTAATGAGGCCGTGTACGATGTACATCCCCTCGTTCATTAGCGTTTTATTTTAATGAGAGCTACGTAGACGGGTAATGTTGCAGCTTCACGGCGAAAATTTGGTTTCAAATCTTCAACTGACTTTTGTCACTACTAATTAAGTTGTTAAGTGTTGGTAATATGATCATGCGTTGTATACATTGCGTGGACGCTTCACGAGTTCTTGTAATGAGGTCTGTGTCGACGGGTAGTGTTACCGCGTTTCACTGCGCAACCCGACGCGGTCGTAAATACTCCCGGGCGGCCTGCAATGTCGCAATCGACGCTGTCTCTGCGCCTGTTTCCGTTTGTCAGGGCTGCTACTTTATAACTATAACGAGAACTATACGCAAAAAAATAATCAGAGACAACATTTTTTACTTCTAAACATTTTAAATTTAACGATAATAACAGTAAGTCATTATCATCATACTAGACATTGAAAGTCCACTGCTGGGCATAGGCCTTTCCAAGATTAGAGGTTTTTTGCCCCTAATTGCCGCGCTGGGCAAGCGTGTTGGCTATCGCAGACCGCAGGTTTTGCGATGGGGATGCTGCCGCCCATTTCCGTCTTGAACATTTGACCTGCACTGTTTCGAATGGATATACCGCCATTTGTTTGTTCTGGTAACCTAGTCGCCTCTTAGGTCACCTGGTGCTAAACCAATAAAACCTGAGGCAAGTAGATTTTTTTCTAGGAAACATTTGCTCTAATGTAATTAATTCACTTACAGTAAGTTACTGTCGTAAGGTACCGGCAGAGTAGAATAGTACCTCCCAATGCACTAGGTGTCATCATAATATCAGCAACATACCCTGGGCAAGTCTGGTTGCACTCGCAGAGTGTAGCTTGGCAACGTAAATATTGTCCACCCCCGCCCGCCATCGGTTCCGGTACTTCAGTCGCCTCTTACGACACAGGTTCAGAGGAGGTACCGTTTCACTCCGCCGGTACTTCACGGCTGGTCAGTATAATATACATTTTATAACAGATGTAAATTATTTAGACGGGCCCGATAGCGCAGATAGTAGTGATCCTATCTTGTGCGCCCAGAGCGAATATTTACGTGATGAATATTTGCATTTGTTCTGTGTCTGGGTGTTATTTATGTATCAAAGTATTACATTTGAGATTCCTCTGTTGTCTGATGTCCGTGATATTCTCACGTTAAGTTGAAGCGATCGCACCTCGGAGTCAACGTTTAAGATATCAATGTTGTAATATTTGCGATGCCGGCGACAACCCTAGCCATATCTAAAATGTATCTCGTCCGCACCATTTGACGATTCAGCTGCTACGAGCGGTGGCTTTTTGCAATTTATGCCTTGATATCTACAGCCTCTATTTTACAGAGGCGATATCCAAGGGAACCTGTTAAGCATTCCGGGGTGGGCCGTAGCACTTCGAAGTTTAAATGGCCATGCCAGTTTGGGCGGTAAATGCTCGTAGCAATGTTTTGACGTGTTTCGCCTACTAGATTTATCATAATACTAGCAGTTCACCGCGGCTTTACCTGCAAAACTCCCGTTACTATCGAAATTCAATGATAAAATATAGCTTAATATTATTTGAGGATAATGTAGCTTTCCATTAATAAAACAATTATTAAAATCGGTCTAATAGTTTTTGTGTTTATTCGATACTAACGCAGAATAATATAAATTTTGGCACGTCACATTCCCTTTTAGGTGTTTAAAGTTTGATTTTAAGAAATACCAGCTGTGCCCGCGACTTCGTCCGCGTGGATTAGTTTTCTTGGGTACCATACCTCTTTACCTTAACTTATATAAACTATGAATGTCATGTTTATTTATATCGAATCAATGGCCTGAAAAATATGTTTCAAGTTTCTAGCTCTAAAAATAGCGATACTTCCATACAACTTCTCATCTCCCCTTTCGACCCCTTACGACCCTTATTTAGAATTAAAAAATAGCCTATGTCCTTTCTCAGGGTCTAAAGATTGTCTGTGCCAAATTTCATCAAAATCGTTTGAGAGGTTTAAGCGGGAAAGCGTAGCAGACAGACAGACAGACAGTTACTTTCGCATTTATTATATTAGTAGGGATAATATAGCCTAAGTTGCTCTGTTAAGATAGCTTTCTAAAAGTGAAACTGTACCAGAGAAACGAACAATTAAATATGTCCTCTTTATAATGTTACTAAAGAATATGCTCAAAATTTTCCTTGAATTACCGCCACTGAGGAAGAGTACCTCCCTATATACTAGGTGTCGTAAAGGCGGCTAAGATACCGGAACCGACAGTTGGCGGTACATCTATCCGAAACAGACTAGCTCAAATGTAACAGTACCAGTGAGAATTTCTTGCTCTATTTATTGAACTTTATTGCACAAAATGTACAAATAGCGGACTAAATGCCAGTTGGCATTATCTCCTAGTCAATTATTACACGAAACAGAAAAGAAAATCTATAGTGGTGCAGACAATATATGTAAAGAAATAATATTTCTTTAATTTTGAATTTTGCCGCGCTTACTACATTACCAATGACATTGACAACTGACAAGCGCTAGAGTCTGAGGTCAATGGTCAGTTGAGAGGTTATGGAAAAAATAGCATTGTATTAGAATATTGTGATTTGTTAATTAAAATAGATAAATAAGAATAATTGGTGGAAGAATAGACTTTAATTGTCGTTTCTTTGTTTTCAGGTAAAGTTATAATAATAGGGTAGTTAAATAAGTTATCATATTTGTAAGAAACTAACGAAATAAAACTTCGTTTTCAGAAGCAACGCATGAGTTTATTTTTAACCTAAAATAGAAGGATAACCGATATATATATATATATATATATATATATATATATACATATCGGAAAAAGATAAATGTTACATACAATTTGTATAAATAAATACATATAATAAAAAGAATATATATATAAAATAACGTACATCAGAAATAGGGTTATAAAGTTAGAGAAGCAGCATCAGTATATAAAGTACGGAGAAACAGTTTCAAGATTAATTTGTTTGGGTAATCTTTTTAGTAGTTTAGTTAAGTTTCAAGTACAAGTTAATATGATTTATTTTATTTTTGCATTCTGTGTTTTCCTTTAATGTTTGTTACATTAAGTTTTAAAATATAGTGTTATAAAGTGTACTACCGCATTAATGTTATCAAACGCTAAAAACATAAATACATAAACATGATAGGGATGGACAGCAACATTCCTGGCGCGAAACTGACTGCAATGACCATCACGTCTTCCATTAGGGGCAATAATCACTTTTTCTTTGAGAGGCCTACGACCAACAGTGGACTATATACTACTGCTATAATGATTACCGTCTAATATCACTACCTCCCTAGAGATTTTAGAATGCAGCGCCTGTAGTAGAGTTGATAAAAAGGTACCCATTTCGATGGCTTTAACAGTTGTCAGTTTTGTGAGAAAACCGTCGCGGTGTTTTTTGCGGAGGCGTGCAGCGGTGTCGGATGCCCAATCAGATAGGTCGGATTAATCTTTAGTGAGGGCGCCTTAGATGCTCGTCTCTGCACAGTTCACAGAGAAATGGCTATCCACCGTCTCTATATACTATTTTCGTCCACTATCTAAACCTCTGTATTTATTATGTCTAGCAGTGGACTATCTACGGCTTTTAAGATAATGCTGATGAGAGTGGAAGTTTATATTTGACAAATAACAATAAATCTGTGTTCTTTTATAACGGATTTTTGAAACGCGTATTATTAGTATTTTTAGGTAAAAAGTATAGTTTTATTAGGTCATCATATCAGCCATTGAAAGTCCATTGTTGAATTAAGACCTGTTCAAGATAGCGGGAATTCGACCCATTGGCAATCGTAGATTGCAGCCGCGATGAGTATACTGCTGCCCATCTCCGCCCTGTGAATTAAAGCTTTACTTTTCAAATGGATGTACCGCCCTCTGTCCACGGTTATTGAAAAGAATTTGAAACTTATTTTACATAAAATCATTTCCCCGAATCGGTTAAAGCTGGTGAACATTCAGTTATCGTTACATTTAAATCCAACATCTCTCCCCTAAGGAGGCTGTAACTCTTAATTTCATTATGACCACGGCCATAAACCAGACAGATTACACAAGTTTCTTCGGCTTGCTTACACGCAAAATTAACGAGGCCCGCGTTTCGCGAACAAATTTATTCTCCTCCGGACCGTTCGCCATGTGCTTTATGCTTTTTAAATTATATCTTGGTGAGCTATTAAGGAGTTCAGGTTGGTTGATGTCGGCTTAGGCGTCTCCACCGCACCGTGCTAAGCTATAAAGTTATTTATTTATATTTATGTGAGAATGAGCTCAGTGATCACCTGATTTCACAAACTTAGCGTGAGGTAGACCTTGTACAAAGGTTATCTGCGTTGCTATGTGACATAATTTATTTATTTAACTTTATTGCACAAAATGCTACAAATAGCGGACTTAATGCCAGATGGAATTATCTCGCAGTCAACCATTACACGAAACAGAATATATTCATATATAGTGGTGCAGACAATATATATACAAAATAGATAAACGTGACATACATCTTTTTTATAAATAAACGCAATAAATGCATATTATATATATATATATATATATATAAAATAACGTACATCAGGATGAATTTATTTGGGGATTTGCTTAATATTCAACGGAAGCTCATTCCAGAGTCGTATAGCTGTCACTGTAAAAAAGTTTGTTATAAAACTAGAGTGATGTGGAGTTGAGAGCGAGAGAGTATTAAAAGAACGGAGATTACGTTAGTGAGAGGAAGATAAGAATTGAAATCTGTCCTGTAAGTAAGTTGGTGCGTACGAATCAAAAAGTATTAAAAATAGTATGGTTATAATATTTTTAAGTCACAAGATATTGAATCTTGTGACTGTGATATCCTTGAGATGATACGACTGCGATGACGCTTACTATCACGCGGACCTAATGCATGTCTGTCGACTTTTCATATTATAAAGCACACCCTGTACCAGGTGTCATAAGAGGCGACTAAGGTACCAGAACCGATAGATGACGGTATATCTATCCGAAACAATGTAGCTCAAACGCGCAGAGCGAGGTTAGGCAATAACATCCCTGTCGCAAAAACTTCGTCTGCAAATGTCAACACGCTTGCCCACCGCGGCAATTATGGGCCCAATTCCCCATTTTCGGGGAGGCCTGTGTCCAGGCGGACCAATGGCTGATACGATGTTGATGATGAAGTTTTTGTACTGCTTCTAAAGAAACTGTTTCCAATATTTACATCCAATCAACAGTTTGAATTTACTTGTTAGAGTTAACGTTTCCCGTATCTTTGACCTCGCTCACCTTAGTGTAGAAGCAGCCTTATTCCTTAGGGTTCGCTTGTCAGAGGCCTGCGCCCTGCAGTTAAAGAACGAATAATGCGTGTTTTTAGTTTCCTTTTAATATTGATACTCCGTCTCTTTCCTTACCTAATGTTAACAGAGATAGGAATATTTTTCACTGTAGATTGTATTTTTGATATATTTACTAAACTGATGAGACTACTAAAATGATTCGGCTCCTAGAAAGGACATAAGATGAGACAGAAGAAATATTTAATTTCTAATTCCACTATTGGTAATATTGCCACAAATACCAGTACAGAAACTTGATTTTACTTTTTCTGAAATATCACACGTGCCCAGTGCCCACATATACACACGCTCACACACACACACACACAAGTATTTAATATGTATATTACAATAAGATTGAAATATAATTTATTATGTAATGTAACAAATAAGAGGGTTGGAGGCGTGGTGTTCTTACATACAGGCAGATCACTGCCAGTCAGATGTATTGTATTAGCATTAATGTAATGTAATGTTTGTGGAGGGAAATAGAAATTATTTTTATTATTATTAATGGCGCACTGAATCGTGTAGTGTAGTGATAATATCATCATCAACAGACAGCCCCAAGTAACCTCCAATAAAACCGGTTATTTATATGCGGCCTGTGGCCAGCGCGATCCTGCGCTTTTAGTCAGACCGTTTGTACATCTTCATCTTGGATGCCCATTATTACTTCCAATGACTGATATGATAATGAAGATGATGTAGTAATAAGCCTCAGCAATCATCATTATAGCCATTGAAAGTCCACTGCTAGACATAAGCTGCCACAAGAAAGCAACTTTAGCGATAGGGATGCTGCTGCCCACCCCCTACCCTGTACATTTGAGATATACTGTCTCGGATGTATATACTGCCATCTGTCGGTTGTGGTACCTTAATCGCCTTTTATGACACCTGGTTTAGAGGACGGTACTATTTTACTCTGTCACGACGTACAGCAATAAGTTTATCTTTCACGCAATTGTTGATATAGTAGTTAAATAAATTGCGTATTATTAACAGGCATAGAGTATGGACAGATCTCGTAACTGAAACCGATTAACCATAAACGCATTAAGCGAATTTGGTTTGCTGCTTTATGCTTCTAAAACGTGCATCGGACATTTATTGCGTTAAGCGATATATATGGTTGTGAAAATTGTACTTCTGTTGTACGTGCGTTGGTCGGGTCACCATCGTGTTATTGGTGGTCGGGTCACAGGTCACATTTGACCTTAAGGTTGTCTGATACTAATTGTTCAATAATTCTTGTATCAGAACCCAGGGATGGTATATCCATCCGAAACAGAAACAGTGTAGTTTATAGCACAGGGTGGAGATCGTCACACCAGCTATCGAAAGTCCACTGCTGGACATAGGCCTCCCCAAGAAAAGGGGAATTTTGCCCATAATTGCCGCGCTGGGCAAGTGTGTTGGCAATCGCAGAGCGCAGCTTTTGTGACAGGGATTCTGGTGCTTATCCCGCCCTGTGCATTTGAGTTGCGATGTTTTGGATGGATATACCGCCATCTGTCGCTTCTGATACCTTAGTCGCCTCTTACGGCACCAGGTACAGGGGAAGGTACTATTCTACTCTGCCGGTACCTTACGGCTTTACAGGGTGGAGATGGTCAGTAGCATTCCCGTCGTGAAAGCTACGCCCTGCTTTTATAAAGTCCATCATGAGAAACGAGCGAACAGTTTGCGTGATAGTAAGCGTTACTTGAAGGTATTTACATGATGATAACACAATACCCGGTAATTGTATTGTCTCCCGTACTCTTCAAAAAGGAACGCAGCGATGCGAGTGCTGCCTATTTTGCGGTAGATATTGGTGTGCGTGAGGTACTAATGCACGACATTTGTTTAAGGTCTTCCTCTATTAAAGAAGTTTTGTAATTAGTCGAATACTTTCGTAGTTTATTCGTTACAAATATATAATCTTGCATTTTATTTGAGGTTATGTTATTCGGTGAAGATGGACGGTTTTCTATTAAGGAAAGTGTTTTTTTTTATTTTATCTTGTTGCTACTTTTGGCACATCCCAAGGATATGGATTAATTTGAACTTGCGTAATAATTGAGAGGTGGCAACCCTATATGTGGCTATAACCCTTGCACTCCCTTAATGATATTAGATATAAGCTCTGTTATTACCTAGTAAAGTTCGATCGATCGTGTGAAATCCGTGTCGCAATGAAAATTTGAACGGCAATAGACTTTATTGCACAACAATCCA
This sequence comes from Heortia vitessoides, assembly GCA_020976665.1. NCBI lineage: Eukaryota > Metazoa > Arthropoda > Insecta > Lepidoptera > Crambidae > Heortia > Heortia vitessoides. Next base: position 2,235,365 of record JACJUM010003147.1, read on the forward strand.
GGCTTATTACTAGTACAGACAAATAATTTATGTCTGTTAAAAGTTATTAGACTTTTAGTCAATTTCTGTTTGTAAGCCTTAATAGGAAGCTTTATTGTCTTTATCTAATTTTCCGTGACGTACCAGCAGAGTAGAATAGTACCTCCCACTGCTGCAGGTATCGTAAGAGACGACTAAGGTACCAGAACTGACAAATGGCGGTATATCCATCGGAAACAGTACAGCTCAAGTGCACAGGGCGGGGATCGGCAACAGCATCCCAGTTGCGAGAGCTGCGCTTTGAGAATGCCAACACGCTTGCCCAGCGTGGCAATTATGGGCAAAAAACCTCCTCTCTAGCAGAGGTTATGCCCAGCAGTGGACTTCTAACGGCTGATATGATGCTGATTGTCTCTATCACATCAGTGGTTGAAAGTTGACAGTTGGACATAGTCTTTAAGAAAGTTGGATTGTTGCCCATAATTGTCGCGCTGGGCAGGTGTGGTGGCAATCGTAGAGCGTAATTTCGCAACGGGGTAGCTGCTGCCCCTATCAGACTTGTTATATTTAAACTGTTTCGGATGGATATACCGCTGCCCGTTGATTCCGGTACCTTAGTCGCCTCTTACGATACCCGGTACTGTGGGGGGTACTATTCTACTCCGCTGGCACTTTACGGCAATAGTTAATAAATTATTAAATAATATTAGATGACGATTAAGCGCTGAAAAACGTATTGGTCAAAATTACAGGAAAACAATTTGAATTTCAAATTTAAACAATTAATTTTTTGATAAATATATAAATTAAAACCCTTTAGATAATTCGAACATTACTTTTCATCAATATAACCTTTTTATCGTGAATATAATTCGATGTAAGGTTTAGACAGAAATGTTAGTCTAATCTAGATTCAATCATTATTTTAGGTAACATTCTAGGACTTATATAAAACCTATATTATTGTATATTTTTCTACGAGATTGTATATATGTAGCCTCAGATGAACAACAAAGCCTATATTATTATATAAGGCTTCCGTTTTGCCTATTTTAGGTAAGGAACCCTAAAATTACGTGTCCAAGGTTGTTGCTAAACTTTGTTTTCTCTGAAATCGTTCTCAGTATACTCATAAATATTTAGCGGAAGATTCATGGAAATGTGTCAATTGAATCGGGTCAAAATGTCTCGCCGGTACTATGAATAAATTTCGGACATTGAGATTGGCAAATGTTACATTGCATTGCGCGCCATGTATCGTTAAGGGATTGATGGGAAGTGCAGGTTGGTTAGTAAGTACGCAAAGAAGACTGCAGCTGGCGTTTTCCACGATCTTGGATTATCGCAGTGCGATTCAGAAGTTTTTTTTATAAAGACCGGCCACGCCTCTTTTTCCTATGGCAGCAATTGAATTGGTGTCAGAATAGTCGAGCATATATTTGTCAAAAAAAAATATGGCTCTCTTAAGCGACTTCGACGAAAGATATCGACCAGGATATCTTGTACTTAAAAAACTATGTTCTTATTTTCCCGTTCGCAACTCCGTTCCTGTTTTTTTCCGTATTTAGATCGAAACAACCTTACACCATTTTCTAAGATTTAAGCTCTCAACTTGTAAAATTTCATAACAATCGGTTCTACGGTATAGTTGTGAAAGCGATATAAACAAGTTTGTTGAGTTCAGACGACCAACCAGCATAATTAGCGTCATTCAGCCTATAGACGCTTTACAAGTATATCATAAGCGCGTCTTCAACCTTGTGACTTGAAGATATTATGTCATGTTGCAAAGTAATTTTACTGCCTCTCTCACCTTAAACACTGATTGGCGGTAGAAAATAGGTGGGAGTGAGGTACCAATGTAGATGATCTTTGTATCAGATCTACATTATATAATTTTTTTAATGTTCTAACATTTACTTGAATTCAAGCTAGCAACAATCCCTTATATCCGTACACATAGAACGGTGATACGTCGTAATAAGCCGGTTTATGCACATGCGAATGTCTGCCCGCCGGCGGTCTAATTAGCTAATATTCACGTGAACATTGACATACACATTACGGTTTGTATAAGGTATAATATATATAATAACTATATTTCGCTTGTGGCTGGCCATGCTGTTGAATGTGTAAGTTTCAATTGGCTGCAGATTTGCGGTCATTGATATATTTATGACGTGTGCTAGAAGGCGTGTGATTTACATTTTGTTATTAAAGCCATTTGGAAGTCTATGCTGGAAACTAACCTCCCGAAGAAAGGGGAATGTATCGCATAATTGCTGCGCTGGGCAAGCGTGTAGGGAAATCGCGACGGGATGCTGCTGCTCATCCCTACCCTAGCATTTGAGTTACTCTGTCTTGGATGGATATACCGCCATCTGTCGGTTCTGGTACCTTATGCACCTTTAACGACATCAGGTACGGTGTACAACAGATCAACCTATCCAAATCTGTAAAATTTTCAGCCAATATTGAACTCAATGGCTCGCAGTTGCAGATTATTATCGATTGCGAAGTTTTGACAGATTTGAGTAGTCAGTAGATTGATATGTTAATGTGTGGAACAGAGGAGGTACTATTCTACTTTGCCGGTACGGAAATTTAATGTAAATAAATTGCATTCAGTTCTCAGTGCTGCGAGCTGTCCAATGTCACTTCAACTTGCTAATGCGTTAGCGTATGTCGGTATCTTTAATTTTTCCGTACATGTCTTCATTTCTGATCAATTTATGCAGAGAAATGCAGAGACTACAAGCTATTGCTCCTTTCATAGCTTTAAGTTGGCCTTTTTAAATCGGCTAATTAGGCTTTTAGTAAGGGACACCACGTTTTAATATTTTTTTTTTATTTATGATGCATAGAAAGAAAGTAAGAAAACATATAGAATTTAGTTGTTTGATAATTTTTGACGCGAGTCATTAAAGTTTTTTTGATGAGAAGTGATTCGAAAGTTCGAAGTTGGAGTTATACTACATGCATAAATATATATTGAATATTATAGTAGTAAATATAATATATAAATAGAATATTATAGTAAATAAACATATTTTTATAAATATTAGAAAACAATATTATATTGCCTTTTTATCCTCATTGAACCCCTCGTGCTAAGCCTGGATGGAGATCGCTAATTAGTAATAAAACTGTCTAGGATTAAATTGTTCTATCTAACCTTGCTTTAAAACAAGGGTTTGTTAGTGCCAGCGCTGGTTGGGGTACCATTAACACTTTAACTTAGTATTGATGTACCTAACCTATCAGCATTAGTTTTAAGACCCGCTTGGTGCCGGTAGACTAGTTTTAGGCAGGCCTTATAATTATATGTTAGAGGACTCTTATTATTCCGAAGGGTCATCAGGGTCATCAGTATGATGAGATAATTTTTTTCTTTTTATTATTAAAAGATTTGATTTTTTTTTTCATTTTTTGACGAATCAAAAGTGCTTGTAATTAGCCTACCTGAATAAAAAATACTATAAGTTTGAGTATATTTACTAGGTAAACGTAGAATACAACAAATGTGGTCGCATCAAATTTTACCTCCGTACGTATATGTATTGCCCGCGAGTTTGCTTACGTCTTTACGTAATTAGTTAATACTTTGTATTGACATACCCATTACCACTGCTGTATGAATTCTCCGCGTCTCGCCCGGGGCACTGCATTCATATGACGTAGGAGTTTTAATTAGGTGCCGCGTTCTCGGGAATGTGCCTCGAATTAAAATCGCGCTGGCAAAACTACACGTCCACTAGGTGGCGTTGTTTCTGAAAACTACGTCAATGGTTCCTTGCGGTGTTTGACATTAAAATACAATGAGTGCCGTGAAGTAATGGCAGAATAGAATAGTACCTCCCACTATATTAGGTGTAAGAGGCGACTAAGGTACCAGAACTGACAGATGGCGGCATATCTGTAATAGTGCAGCTCAAAAGCACAGGGCGGGGATGGGTTATTGCCCATGCTACTCCATCCTCGTCGAAAGCTGCGCTACAGGGTAGGTACTACTTTGTATTCTACTTTGCCGGTACCTCACGGCCCATTTTATTTCGATTACTCTCGTAATTGACATTTACAGCAATCCTGATGATGATGTTGTTAAAATATTTATAACGCATTTTGTCTATTCTCTAATAAAGACTGATGTGATAGTGAAAGAATAATGACTTTTTCGGGGGTATAGTAACCTCTCTCGATAAATGGAATATCCAGAATTCTACAAATCGGACCAGCGGTTCCTGAGATTATCTACGTTAAAACAAACAAACTTTTCAGCTTAATGATATTAGAATAGACAGTACTTTGCGGTTCGTTATTATTTTCATCACATCCAATATTCTTTTCATATCCAACATTTTCTAGAGAGCGTTGGAAATATTGAAATGAAGTCCCTATTGCGATCCCGGAGTGTGATGTCTTAACAAATATATTGCTAGCTTTGATTCTGTGTATAAAAGAGACGGACAGAAATGTAAAACTGGTCGACTGACATTATCGGGTGAGATGTGTCTGAGCATGTTTTTGATATCTGCTGCATCTTGTAGTTATTACTTAGCTGTGCCCGCGACTTTTTCTGCATGGAATAGTGATTTTGGGCAGTATGTATTTTCTTTCAAACGACCGTTCACTAAAACTCTCAAAACGTATGCCATTCTTTCGTTTTTGCAACAGTTTTGATTGATGCTCCGCTGCTATTAGTTGTGGCGTGATGTCATATAGCCCTATGAAAGTACCACCTAAATCGATATAGCCGCTTCAGGGATTATCTAAAGGGCAGACAATTTTTTTTCTATTTCACACTCAGCTATTTTAACATTACAAACAGACACTCTAATTTTATTTATTTGTATTGATTAAAGTAGGTGATGCCTGCAGCTTAGTCTGCGAAGGATTAGTTTTTCAAGTAGTCTATTTTCTTTTCCAAGGTCCTATCCGACAAACTAAAACTATCGTTCCTCCCCTCCCCAAGGGCCACGGCAAAGTTAATAAATTTAATAATACAAAAAAAGAAAAACGTGAGTTTTTCTTGGGGAAGTCTGTGTCCAATTGTGACTGTTATGCGACTGTTCTGTACAGAGTCATGACGTCACACACCTGGGCTGCCATCTTTGACATTATATTTTCCTAATCAATTAATACATCTTTTCAGTAGAAATATCTGTTTCATAACCAATACTTTCATAATAAAGTTCACTTGATACCACTGTCATTTCTGCTGTCAAACATCATTTGCTGTGTTCCGGTTTGAAGGATAAGAAAGGCAGTGACATTACAGGGTAATGATGTTTGAGTCACAAATTTGGCGATATCCATCCTATCACGCGGGCTGTTCGCTCGTTTGTCGACCTGGTGTAATAAAAATTTTGGTCGGAATACCTTGAAAATGTAGGGGAGTGTAAGTATCAATTAAAACCGTCTAAAACATTAGTAATGTATACGTAATACCGCAGACGCATTAGTGCGGTGAATCTGGAATGAACCTGTCCGATATAAGTACCGCTGCAAAGTGGGAGGCGGGCACGCTTAGCCCTCATCGCCCTCGGCCCGTGAGCTCCCTGGGGTAATTAGTGCGATCTTACTACATGTGCTTACTCCTACTTTCTTTTATATATATGTTTGCGCCGAATATGCTTTACTTTAGCGTAATGTTTTTAGTTTGGATATATCGCTCGTTGTCTCGAATAAAATCTGAACTCAAAAGTAATTGAAGATGATAAAAGAAATATTTTTCAGTATGTGTGGAAGTTTTGTTCCGGGAAGAACTTTGGATAGGTCTGCAAACAAGGTTTGCTACAGGATTTGATGACCCAGAGCATACATATATGATGGATATTTATATTTGTTCTGTGTCTGGGTGTTTTTTGTATGTACTTAGTATTTGTGATTTCTTTGTTGTCTGATACCCGTAACAGAAGTGATTTTAGCTACTAATCTTTGTCTCAGGTCAATGTATGAGTTGCCGTCTGAATTTATTATTATCATTACAAGTGGATATCCACTGTCGGAAGGCCTCCCTTAGATGGGGGTGTGTTGCTTATTACTGCCACGTTTGGCAAGCGTGGCGACAGTTGCAGAACGTAGCTCCGCGCTGGGCAAGCATGTTGGAAATTGACGAGCCTTGCTCCGCGATGGGGATGCTGCTGCCCATTCCCAGCCATTGCATTTCAGCTATGTTATGGTATGTTGCTACGTAATCACCCAAGGAACTATTTATGACAGAACGTGCAATATAATCGTATCCTTCCCGTCGTGCCGCAAATCGCGGCCGTTAAGGACCGTACACACAATTAACCGGCGGCAATGACCGGCGCCGGCGGTCACGTGCCGCCGTTATTGCGCACGTGCGTGTGTCGCGGTGCCACCTAGCGGTGCCGCTCGTGAACTGCTCCTCATTGCCATGCTTTTTGTGCGGTCCCCTGTTTGAACGCGATTTATTGGCTTTGTTGGTTATTTTTGTTGGTGTTTTCCATGTTCAATTGTATGTTCACTAATGTTAGAAAGGAATCATTTTTATTGTTTATTTGTTAACTAGCTGTGCCCACGGCTTCGTCCGCGTGGAATAGATTTTTCGGTACCATACCTCTTAACCTCAACTTATATAAACTTTGAATGTCATGTTTATTTATATCGAATCAATGGTCTGAAAAATAAGTTTCAAGTTTCTAGCTCTAAAAATAGCGATACTTCCATACAACTTTTCATCCCCCCTTTCCACCCCTTACAACCCTTATTTCGAATTATAAAATAGCCTATGTCCTTTCTCAAGGTCTAAAGATTGTCTGTGCCAAATTTCATCAAAATCGGTTGAGAGGCTTAAGCGGGAAAGCGTAACAGACAGACAGACAGAGTTACTTTCGCATTTATAATATAATATAGTAGGGATGTCATATTTACCCAGTAATTTAGGCTGTTGGGTTGCTTACTATCACGCGAAATATATGCTCGTTAGTCGACCTGGTCTAAAAAAATACTAGGTGTGACACGAGCGTTATACGAGTATATTAGTACGTTCGCATTTATGATATTAGTAGGGATACATTGTATATGTATGTATTATATATTTAACACATTGAGAGCAATATATTGTCGTGAGGTACCAGCGAGTAAAATTGTACTTCCCACTGCAATAGGTGTCGTAAGAGGCGACTAAGGTGCTAGTACCAATAGATGGCTGTGCAGCCTAAATACACTGGGCGAGGATGGGCAGCAGCATCTTCCTCACAAAAGCTTCTGCGATTGCCAGGATTAGGAATAATTACCTAAAATAAAATGATTTTTTAACGGCCATAAAACGCTTTAGTTTAACTTTATACATTTTAGTTTGATAATAACCGTTCTCAAGATTGACAAAATTTGAAAGTTACAGTTTAATTTTATGTTTTTTTTTTTTATTTTGTACGTTCTCGTTCCTGTCCATTCAGCAAGGGCTGAGAGTATTATAACGATGAAACAAATAATCTAAAAGAATTCGCATAATATGAAGCACCGCGGTTTCACTCACATAGGTAATTCCCCTTCTCGCAACAACATGGGGATACAATATGTCTCTTATGTCAGTTTCTGGTAATGGAATTCCCCTTTTATCGAAGTGTTTTTTCAAATCAGTTGCATAATTTCTGAGTTTATTTGATACAAACGTACAAATATACAAATTCTGCTTACATATTTATGTTTTAGGTAGCGCTCTTATGGTTTTTATAAATATAAAATGTCCTGTGTTAATTTGAAGGTTTAGTATTTTAATAATAACACATTCTTTATTGTACACCAAATACAAAGTATTTATAGCAAATAGCAGATTCTTATGTTGTCAGAATTAATCAAATTGGACGAGTAGATCACAGAGATAAAATCTAATATTTCTGCTTTATAATATTGGTAGATAAGTGGAATGTGTCAAGTTTCTTTCAAGTCTATGCAGCCGGCATCAAAAGATCTTGATATAAGGTTTTTATGTTCCAAAATAATAATAAATTCCCCCAACATCTCATACATTGACCTGACTCCGTGGTTAGTCGCTTAAAGCACTTGTGTTACGGACGCCAGACAACAGAAGAACTATGCCACTAAAATACATATATTTAACACCCAAACTTAAAACAAACACAAATATTATCGTATAAATATTTGCTCTGGATGGAAATCGAACCCACGACCCCTTGTGCACAAGACAGGATCACTACCATTTGCGCCATAGGGCCCGTCAAAATATTACTATCATGATTATCAAATCTTCATAGACAGACATACGTATTACTCTATTCCACAGCACTTTTGATTTGCTAAATATTAGAATACCGGTACGCAATATCTCGCAAACCATTGAAAGTTTCAGTGTTGGCTACAATCGAACCGTAACCCCAAATTGGAGGTATCCAGAATTCAAGATGGCCGCTTTGTGGTTCGAATAACAGAAGGCAATCAAATCGACTCGGTGATCGAGGCTGGTCATTCATTGTGTAACGACCTTGGGACGGTCGAAAGGTGGCGTTGTCTGGAGACCTTGCGACGGACTCAGCTGTATTATGCAAGCCAGTCAATAGCTGAACGTATTGCGTTCTATAGCTGATTTGTTTATGTCGATGTTCTGTTCCCAAGGTCGTCTGTGTTCTGGTATTTCATCATTATATCATTGCAGCACCTATCTACTGCTGGACACAGGCCTCTCGAAGAAAGGGAGAATTTCGCGCATAGTAGGTAGGTAGAGATACTATACTCGGTCGGTGGGAATATCGATCTTAACGATCGTACTTCACTTTCACCTATTTCTTCCACTAAGCAGAAGACCTTTTTCGTTTGACTAATATCACCATCATAACAGCCATCGAAGGTTCATTCAGAGTCATAGGTCCCCCAAGTGGCCTTAATCATTATAGTTTTTTGCCCATATTTTCACGCAGGGCAGATGTAGAGAGACATCAGTTCGAATGGATACACCGCTATCTCTCGTGATGTAGGTGCAGGTACTATTTTACTCTGCCGGTACCCCATGATCATGGTACGGTTTGTACACAAGTTATTATGGTATCTTTAGGTATTATGTACACATCCTCTTCCGTTTGCTAGGTGCTGAAAGCGCCAACTGAGGCACCGGAACCGACAGATGGCGTTGTATCAATCCAATACTGCGCAGTTCACAGCAAATTAAATTATTATATTAATTCAATATTATTTTGTACAATTTATAGTTTCGAAAAAAACATGACAAATCTACAAGGATTCCGTTTATAGTCATTTTGCTACGGAACCTTAAATAACTATTGAATACTGTCGACTATCCTTACTATAATATTGTAACCTCGAATGTTTCTGAGTATGTATGTTTGTTTCTCTTTCGCAACAGAATGGCTGAACAGATCTTGATAAAATTTGGCACGGAGATTATTGATAGTCGTGAATAAAACATAATTAAATTCAATTTTAAAACAATAATTTAATATACATTGTGTGGAAAAAACAAACTACATTACAATATGATAAGCACAAAATTAAATACGAATAACAAAGTTGTAATTTCATTATTAACAATGATATTTTAATAAAAATATCATTAAAATAGGCTATTTTTTATTCCGTAAATAGGTTCCCTTGGGGTTGTTGATCTGGCTTTTTTCTCTTTATAGCATATTAGGAGTGGCATAGATTTTTTCTCGGAATTATAAGAAGTCCTCGGGGATGAGATGTTAATTAAATATTTTATTTTTACATCATGAAATCAGCAACCTATAGACGTAATTCATCATAGGGATATCACTAGCGTGTCGCCAACCCTGTGATCCGAAGATACTATGTCACATTTACCCAGTCATTTCACTGCCTCATCCTTTAATCCGGAACACTGCAATCGTATCAATGCACACGACCTTTATACGAGGTCTACCTCATTATAGATATAAAGGAAAGCTAGTACCTATGTAGATATCCATTAAATTACAATTTGGTATCCGAATGAGAGATCTGTACAGGATTACACTCGGTGCCCTTCGAACCGTTTTATTTTCGTATTTATCAACAATTAAACGCTCGTTTTGCTTAATTGAGCGTCAGCGAACTATTTGAATATTCCCTCGGGAATTCTTCCAGGGCACTGGACTTAAATGGGAAGTTAGTATGCGTAATCGGGAGGGATTAATTGCGAGGTCTGTCGCCATTTTGTTTCTCGCTGAGTGTCCGGGAGGCACTGCTTATCCGATCAATTCGCAAACGTTTGGTAAGCAAGTCGGTTTGTATGCTATTGTCTAAGTTTATGGTTTTTGGTGCCGCGAGGTACCGGCAGAATAAAATAGTACTTTCCACTGCACCAGGTGTCGTAAGAGGCGACTAAGGTATCAGAACCGACAAAGGTATCAGAACCGACAGATGTGCTGTATACCTATGCGTAACAGTGTAGGTCAAATGCACTGGGTGGGGATGGGCAGCAGTAACCTCGTCCAGATTGCTGCGCTCTGCGATTGCCAACACGCTTGCCTAGCGCGGTAGTTATGGGCAAAAAACCTCTTTTCTTGGAGAAGCTCATGTCTAGCAGTGAACTTCTAACAGCTGGTTTTATTGGTAGTCAAAACGGGACCCTATTACCAAAACACGTTTCTCTGTCTGTCCGTCTTTCTGAACCGTGATAACTTGACTGTTGAGTTTTTTCTTAAAATGAAATTACAGTATACAGTCCGAGTGATAGTAAGCGTCACCGCAGCCTATAGACGCTCGTAATATCACAATGATATCACTAGCGCGTAGCTAACCTTGACGTGACTTAAAGATATTATATCCATAACCTAGTAATTTCAGTGCCTCTCTTACCCCTCAAACCGGTACACAGCAATGCGAATACTGCTAATTAGCGATAGCAATAGGTCAGAGTGAGTTACCAATGCAGACGACCTTTGTATGAGGAGTAACTCATGTAGGTCAAAAGATTTAGGTAATTATTTTAAGCCTAGACCAAAACTGAATCTTAAATGAAACATTTGTAAAGAGAACCATATTTTTTTCTAAAAAAAAAAACATTTCAATGATTTTCTATTTGACGGGCCCGTTGGCGCAGATCGTAGTGATCCTGTATTGTATGCCAATGGTTGTGGGTTCGATCCCCTTTCAGAACAAATATTTATTTGATGATATTTATGTTTGTTCTGTGTATTTGTGATATATTTGATGATATATGATAAATTTGTGATATCACTGTTGTTTAATATCCGTAACACAAGTGCTTTAAGCGACTTATCACAGAGGCAGGTCAATGTATGTGATGTTGTGGGAATTTTGTTAAAAACTAAATGCTTATTTGGTGATCGTAACGTACGATGAGTCAGCGCTCGCTCGTAATTCACAAGGCAGTTTATTATCTAACATTCGCGTCTAAGATAACACCCCATTTCACTTTCAAACGAGTGGTGAGCATCCGCAAGTCATTCGGGAAAAATTGCCTCGCCCTGGCTCAGAGGGTAGGGTCAGTTAGTACTGGAGCTCGATAGATTTCCAACGTGACCCTTTGGCTAGACTATCGTGAGGTCTTGAAGTCCGGCTAGGTCTCATGAGATCTGGAAGACTGGTGACGCTGAGCTCTAGCGACTTGAGCGCGCTTCTGATACTAATATCATAAAGAGAAATTATCTGCATTTTTTTTGTAACCAATAGGCTCAATTACTCATTTTGGAACCGATTTTGGAAATTATTTCACTAAATACCTCTTCTAGGTAGTAAACTATATACGGACTGCCAGGTAAGAAGTACCAGGAACAAACGAGTGTGTATGAAAGGACCAACAAGAGTAAGAGAAGCAAGTGAGGTATGCCAAGATCGTAGCAAGTGGAGATCCATAGTCTCTGCCTACCCCGATGGGACACAGGCGTGACGGTTGTATATTCACTAAATACAAATCATTCTTTCACCCAATTATGATACATTAATTTCACTCCGTGATAAGTCGCTTACAGCATATGTGTTACGAATGCCAGAAAACAGAGGAATCACAAATATACTGCTTAAATACGTATATTCAACACCCAGGCACAGAACGAACATAAATATCATCATATAAATATTGTCCTGGTTGAGGATCGAACTCACGACCATTGACGCACAAGACAGGATCACTACCATCTGCGCCATCGGGCCCGTCCATATGTAATTGTTAATTGTATGCTAGTCGCACAACCGGGTATTGCTCGACCAGGCCCGATGCCAACTGCTATAGTGGGTACTAACGATGTTTGGCTGCGTGCGGCATCGACCAGCTCACTTACAGCGACGTCAAACCGCTTATGTTAAATGCGATCTAGTATAATAAAATTCTATGGAGCCGCCATTACACGGAAGTACCGCGCGGAGTTTCCGGTTATGTTCTCCTTGTTGGTATTTTTAGCTCGATTTTTCGGTGTGTTCGACGCGGACTTGTAATCGGGATATACAGTAAATACATTAAATAGCTTAGAGTCTATGCGCGATACAGGAGGAGATTCGTAACAGAACCAAAGTTACCGACATAGCCCGTTGGATTAGTAAGTTGAAGTAGCGGTGGGCAGGGCACTTGGTACGCAGAACCGATAACTGATGGAGTCGTAAGATCCTGGAATGGCTCTGCTATAATTATGATATTGAATAGACTCAACTCAATAACTTCGAACAACATGGACTATTTTAAAACGCAACCTTATCGATAAAAGCAATTTCTTGCAGGCTTACAAATTGTAAAAAGCGGTTTTAAGGTGTCCTTTTTAAATATAGACTTAATTGTTATAACATGAGCATACAGACGTCAAGCAGAAGCTAGGCCTCACCAAATTTATGCCGCAGCGTCCGGTTTTGTGCAGACTCCCCGAAGCCTTCACCAGGTCGTTTGTCCATCTGGCGGAGGGTCGTCCCATGCTCCGCTTTTCAGTACGTGGTCGCCACTAAGTAGTTTTCTAGCCCATCTGGCATCGATTCCACGATATGTATACCTATTATGCTCCCCCCCCCCCCCACTGCTTTCCTTCTTCTACGATCTCCTCATTTCGGATTCGATCAGTAGGGAAACCCCGAGCATAGTTCTTTTTGTCGCTCTCTGAGCGACCTCGAGTTTCTTCATAAGGCTCACAGTTTGCGGCCTCGTTAATGGAAGTATTGACCAGTTTTTCATTGAGTAGTTTAGCATTAAGTTCTTATTTACCTGTATATTTGAAATATTATTGTTCTTTTTTTGACGATTTTGGTAGTGCTTTTAATGAAATAGATTTTAAGTTTTAATTTTTATTTTGTTTGATTATAGTCATGATACGGACATTTTTATTAATCAAATACTAAACCGAATTAAAAATAAAACTAAACTCCCATCTTTCGTAGCACTATATTAGAAAGAATATAACGGATCGTACACAAAATGCAGCCTTTTGATAATCACGTCGCTGCTTAAGCGAGCGGAAAGCATTTCTTAGCAAATAGCGTCCGAACAGGGGCGGTAGTTAAGCGGACCGCGTCTCGTTTCGCAGATGACTTTTGGGCGCTTCGGTGCTCTTCGGCCGGCTTCGTGTGCCTTCGGAACAGAAACGGTCAATTAATTTAATCTTGTCTCTGACTGTAATATATGCCAGCCGGTAACACGCTTGCTGGCAATCTATTAAATGCCTGCTTCGTACGAACATGTTTGTTAAATTTACATTGCTGCTTTTGAAAAGCAGGCATTTTGTAAAATGACTAATGCAGTTTGAGAGATATATTATATTGATATAGGGAATATTGAGATGGTTTGGACACACAGAAAGTATCGATGAAAGTAGAATGACCGCAGAAATATATAGAGCGAAAGTAAATGAAAGAGTTGGTATAGGACAACCTAGGCGGACATACCTTAGTCAGGATCAGATTAGAAGTACCTAGAATAAACGAGCGTATATTGAAGGACTATTGCGAGTAAAGGAAGCGAAAGAGGTCTGCCAAAATCGTAGTAACTGGAGATCCATATTCTCTGCCTACCGCTTATTAAGTAAATAAGTACCTAATTGTATTTATAAAACTTTCTTAGCCAGCTTTATGGAGCGTCCCTGTCCCTCTACCCTCCTCGAATAATTATCGATGGCTGTTAAAACCCTCAATTGTCTTCGCAATGTTTCTAACCCTTTGAGTAGAGTTTAACAAACGATTAAACCTCCAAGACTTTCCTCTTTATATTCCCGAATATCCCCGGGGAACAGTTCTCACTCAAAAATTGACGGCAATCCACTCGTTTGATGTGCACGGGATGGTTTCTAAAATATATATGTACTCAAGTGACGCCTTCATTAAATTTTAATGCGCTAAAGGATTTTGAGGGTGGCTGTACACCGACGAATAATGAATATCCCTCCATTTTTAGGGTTCGTACCTCAAAAGGAAAATAGCGGAAACCTTAAGTATCCCAGTATCCCACGTCGTAGTACCGTAGGATACCGACATTATAGTATAGTACCTCCCTCAGTGGCAGGTGTCGATAGATGCAACTAAGTATACCAGTGTAGCTCAAATGCAACTGGACGGGGATGGGCAGCAGAATTCTCATCGCTCCGCTCTGCGATTGCCACCACCCTTGCCCAGCGTGGCGATTATAGGAAAAATCCCCCCTTTCTTGTGAAGGCCTATATCCAGCAGGGTACTCCCAATGGCTGATATGATGATGATATCGTATTAAACTTTAAATACAGAGATATATCCAACTATACATTTACAAAAGCTTTATGAAAATAATCGTGAAATTAAATGGTGTTAAACATACCTAAGGAATCTTAGTGTGCGAGTCCAGCTCGTGCTTGACCGGTTTTTTTTTTTATTTTAATACTCTTATTAATGCGATCTGCTTTGGTATATTCGGACGACATCGTAAATTGGGATTATGATGTGTGTGTTTTATTGGGTTGTTTTCTTGTGGGTAACGGGGGATGCAAGGGGTGAGGGGTGAGGGGCGATTGGCTCATTTTGTTATATTTATATATTTTCATAACAAAACCAAATAATATTTTGTAGATCGTTTTAATGTGTACAATACTCGCCGTGAGGTACCGGCGGAGTAGAATAGTACCTCTCCCTGTACCAGGTGTCGTAAGAGGCGACTAAGGTAACAAAACCGACAGATGGCGGTATATCCATGCAAAATAGGATAGAGGCGAGGATGGGCAGCAGCTTCCCCGTTGCGAAAGCTGCGCTCTGCGATTGCCAACAGCTTGCCCAGTGCGGCAATTATGGGCCACATACCCCCTTTCTTAGGGAGGCCTATGTCCAACAGTGGACTTTTATTGGCTGGTATGAAATAAACATTCATCATCATCTTACCACAACTGGTACAGGGGGAGGAAGGAGGAATTATTCTACTCTGCCGGTACCTCACGGCTAAAATGTTTATTTACTTTATTATTTATCGAATGGATTCGATTAATTAAATGGTTTAAATCCATCATTATCGATTATGCTACTTTGTTTATCCAATAATAGAGACGGCCCTTAGCGAGGCATTGCCCGATAAAAAATGCATATTATACATACATATATTTTTTAACCGCTATATGCCCTTGCTTTTGTTTGAAGTGTACAACAGTGTTCTCGCTAGTTAATGAGTCGGCAACACATTTGAATAGTGATGTTTTAATTAACGGATTTATCGATAGTTCAAATCGGTTTGGAGACGTCACGATTTATTTTCGCTTACAAAATTTGGTACATACTTGATTGATAAACTACCACCACATTTCACACATTAACATGACTTTGTGATAAGTAGCTGAAAATAATTGTGTTGCGGATATCAGACATCAGAGTTATCACAAATATAATACGTAAATCTTAATGTATAAAAATGTTTTTGTCGTGTTGTTTGTCTGAGTTGAACTTCTAAACTACTGAACCGATTTTAATTAAATTTTACTTACTGTATATAGGTTGATTTCAACTTGAGAATAGTATCTATCTATATATATCTCAATTTGTAGTCGCAGTATTTTTTTATGATAAAAATTTCAGTATAGTTACGACAACGTCTGTCATTAGCTAGTAAATAATGTAATAAGGACAGGTTACCGTAAGGTACTGGCAGATAGTCTCACCCGAATCATCGAAGTCAAATGTAACAAGGCAGAGATGGGCAGCGGCATTCCGTTTGCGAAGCTTCTCTCTGCATTTGCTCTCAAATTGGTTCTAACTGTTCATTTATTTAAATACAAGCAGTTATTTATTAAATTTGGTTAAATAGTTTAAAAGTTCCTGAGTAAAGAGCCATTTTATAAATGAAATCAATTTTTTTTTGTAAATAAAGATGTATAGAAGATCTACCAAACATGTCGCGTAATAAATAAAATATCTTTAATTATGCTGCCAAAGTAATAACCGATGAAGACCGAACTTCGGTTAAACGAAATCGGTACATCACTAGATTACGCAACAACATCCCGCCACAATGACGCAACACTAATTTGTGAAACAAAACTCATATCGGTTTCAAAGTGTTTATTTATTTATTTAATATTGTATTACCAACATAAGTGACAGTAAATTATGAACAATAATTGTGTTTTCAAAAGACATCAACTAACTGTTCTTACAATTATAGGCAATCACATCATGCATAATTATTAATAGTTAATAAAAAAGGTTATAATCACTCAGTAAGGATGTAAAATAAATAACAAAATACACAAACATTGAAAGTAAAAAATACTGTACGCCATCAAACGATTTTATCAATGACAAAAAAACCCGGGAAGATTATGAAAATTAATGTTAAGTTTAGGCAGACTTTTGGCTAGACTATTATACCCATCCTGGTTCTACAGAACTTATTTCTAAATAATCCACCGGGGTGTTATAGTTAATTGTTTTAAAAGTGTTGAGCCAATATTGTGTTAATGTCAATTCTGCCCGTTGGCCGATTGTTTTGGTTATGAGGGCGTGTCAAGCAACAATTTTAAGTTCGATCGCCATTGAAATTGTGAACTGTATTGTTTGTTTGCCCTACATATGTAACCTGAAAATGTACCTTAATATTACCCCCCCCCCCCATTCTGTGAGTCAAAACTTCATGTTAAATTGAATACCTTTGATGTAAGTACGGATAGGCAAAGAAGGTAATTACATGTGTTTCCTTTACTTTTAATATATATATTTAATATCAGCCATTTGATGTATTACGTCATAATCCTCAGTAATTTCACTACCTATCCTAACTACTACCTACCTACCTGACACTTGTAACTGTTGTTAGAAACTTTCTAGTTATAAGGCATTTGTTTTAATGTCAATTTTTTTCTGTTGGGTCCAAGATGTGCTTGCATCTGAAGAATGCCTGCCAAATATTATACTTTTTTCAAATATATAAAATGTAAAGTTGACTGACTCAAACATTTTAACGCAGTGCTCAATCTGTAAGGGCTAGAAATTTTGCTATTACGTTAAGGAACACTAAGAGCAGATGTGCAAAGTTAGAATGAAACTTTGCTTATTTTGAATTTATATAAGTATAATCAATTACACAAGTTCTTTATTGAAAGTCATGAAAAAGCGGTGATATATTTTTACAAAAATCATCGCTTAAGAATGTGAAAAAGGGGGGGTGTGCAATAATTGTATGAAAGAACTATAACTTAATGCAATTAAAACCGTGGGTCGCGGTTATTTTAATAGTTGAGTTAACGAACAAACAAACATACAATTTGTATGTTTTCATCGATTTAGTTTGGATTGTATTGAAATGTTAATATGCCAATGCCCGCAATGCCGGCAAAGTATACCTCTTTACTACACAACGCGGGTCCAACTAAATGACCTAATTACGTATAGCCAGTTGTTTCGAAATGGCTGCTCTTACGGTCAGCGTCTGTCTGTTATGTTTATGTTTGCCTTGTCATTGGCTGCTACAGATCCTTTAGGATTCAGATACAGGTTTCTTTCTGGTGGCTCGTGTCATGAATCTGATTTATCTTAGTTTTAAGATTCGTCTGGTCCCGGCGGACTAGTTAATACTAGTTAATTGCCATGTTAGATTAGAGTGTATGTATAATTTGGCTTGTAAATAATAGATTATATTGATGGGTAAATAGATATATAAATAAATTCCCACAACATTTTATACCTGAGTCCGTGGTAAGTCGCTTAAAGCACTTGTGTTACGGACATCAGACTACAGAGAAATCACAAATATACTACTTAATACATACACATAAAACCCAGAGGCAGAACAAACACAGATGTCATCATATAAATATTTGTACTGAGTGGGGATTGAACCCACGACCTTTGGCGCACAAGATAGGATCACTACCATCGGGACTTATTAGATATATCACGTCTGTGTCCCATCGGGGTGGGCAGAGCGTATGGATTTTCATCTTGGCATACCTCTCTCGCTTCCCTTACTCACATTAGACCTTTCATAGACGCTCGAATACTTCTAATTTCTAAAGTTATTTTAAAAAAAATGTTTTATTTATTATTTATTTTTGACGATTCGGTTGCTTGTAATTGCTTTACTTAAATAAAGAATATTTTATTTTGATTTGATCTCCTCGGCGCAATACATATGTGTATGAGAAATAGCGACATTACCCTCTAAACGGTTATCATAAGAGAAATTAGAGTTTCTGTAAGTTTGTAACGATATTGGGTGGGTCCACCGCCATATGTCGGCCCCACCTTAGTCGCCTCTTACGATACCTGGGGGGTGAACTACTACCTTGTTACTGAACCTTACATGAGGTAGACATCATACAAAAAGTGGTCTGCATTGGTACCAAACTCTCACCTATTTCTACCGCCAAATAGCAGTGTTCGCATTGCTGTGTTCCGGTCTGAAGGGTGAGAGAGGCAGTGAATTTACTGGGTAAAGTATACCCAATGTAGTGTGTGTTATGTAAAATAGTTTCATTAAAATTGATCTCAATTCTCTGTAGCTACATTGTTATTGAAATGTAAAAAAGAGTGATGGACACGCTGAGATCACGCGTGAACCGAAAAACCGTCACAGAAACCGTGGCAACACGACCGATAGCATCAAAACACAATAAAAATATATTAAGCCATTATCAAAGACAATATCTTTCGAGTTGGACAAGTTGGGTTTCTTTATGAGACCCAGGGAAGGTCGGACCATTGTGATGCGGAATTCCACAAATTCGACGAAAGAGAGGCCATGCGCGTCACTAGATCGAATGATTTCTTTATTGGACCGACTTATTGGCTTGTTTCCTGTGTGTTGGTAGAATATCGGAGGTATTTTATGTATTAAATAACTTCAAATGAAGATTGAAGCATTCAGCAATCTCTGCTTTGCTATATGTATTTGCCCTTATGTTATTAAGTGACAAGTTTGCCTTATTGAATAAAACTTTTCTTTTTACCCCTTGATTTCCATGTTTGTTACAATTTCACTTAAAAACTATTTGACGCAATAAAAAAATGTTTATGAGATATTTTTTTTTATTTTATGAAGTCAGCAAACGAGCATACAGTCCTCTTGACAATAAACATGACCGCAGCCTATAGACAAACACATTTATGA
Source organism: Heortia vitessoides (assembly GCA_020976665.1). Classification (NCBI taxonomy): domain Eukaryota; kingdom Metazoa; phylum Arthropoda; class Insecta; order Lepidoptera; family Crambidae; genus Heortia; species Heortia vitessoides. The sequence goes on from JACJUM010003147.1 coordinate 2,254,839, forward strand.
TTATTCGTATACATAAAAAAATACATTATAGTTCAGGATGGGGTTCGATCGAACCTGCGACCTTGGCGCACAAGATAGGATTACTACCATCTGCGCCATCGGGCCCGTCATTTTTGTCTAATATATTCGAAAACGATCGTACCGATTTCAATAATTCTTTTACGCACGGATAGCTCGGCGAGTAACATATCGTCGCATAAGTTCTAACACAGCGTATGTCTAAGTTTGCAACTTAATAGTTAAGCCCAATGATAACACAAAATTACATTTCTAACGCTGCAGTAAACGTTTTATACCGTGTATTGTTTAAACGAAATCTATTTTGCATCAACTAAATGCACAAGAAATTAGTTTTAAAATGATTTTATGAAACGTGACCAATGTTTTCCCAATTGTTACAAAGTGTCAACATTTCGACTTACGCGGTGTTAGAACTTAACGACGGTATGCAAAATTTGTACATTCACTGAAGTAACTCTTCAGAATGTATATGAGCTGAATAAGGTTTTGATTATGAAGAGAATGAAATCGACATGCGTTTTACTGAAAAGATTTTTCATTGTGAATCAAATAATAATTAACAAAAATTGATAAATCTATTACCTATAACATATCGATAGTCGGAATAAATATGCAAAAATGTTTGCATTTACTGACCTGACTGACTTTAGTTTATATTTTCAATTGAAAGAGGATTAAAGTTCAATAATATTTGTTAAAACAGCTTAAACATCACTATAATAGCTTTTTAAAACAAAGTTGTAACGAATGAATTGATTTTATTTTCTTTCTATTCTTACTGTAAACCTGCACACTTTCTAGCTACAATTGAATTTATCACCGTCGTTATGTTTGAAACAAAGAAACTACATTGAAATTTTATAATTTCTATTTTAACAATTCTTTCCTCTAGGTGTATCGCTTTTCATATCAATTATGTCATTCCGGTCGAACGTCAATACAAATCTTCATTTTAATAACCATAAATAAATATTAATATAGTATAAAATAAAAATTAGGTGTCCATACACGGCAAAATTAAATTTTTTTTTCGTTATTAGAATTGGTCGTAAACCAAGCATACAGACTACGTGATAGCAAGCGTCACTGCAGCCTATAGACACTAGTAATATCACAAGGATATCACTAGCGCGTTGACAACCATGTGACTTAAAGATTATGTGTCACATTACCCAGTAATTTCACTGCTTCGCTCAACTTCAAACCGGAACGCAGTAATGCGAACACTGCTATTTGGTGGTACAAATATGTGAGAGTGAGGTACCGATGCAGACGTCCTCCTCATGTAAACAACCCTAGGCAGGAAAATTTCACATCTGTTATCATCTGTTATCCGTTATCATCTGTTATCAAGTATCAAGTTATTATGAACAAACTATATTACCCACACATAGCTATGCAAACACTGCTATTTGGCGGTAGAAATTGGTGAGAGATCTGTATGAGGTCTACGTCATGTAAATTAGGTAATGCGGCAATGTATTTTCTTTACAAGCAGTAATGCAAAAGGTATAGATATCCTAAAACGATTCCAGTGTGTCCACTAAAGAGTAAAGTGACGATTGCCAAGAGAGAAACGAGGACGCCCCGAGCATTCGTCCAAGCGGGCGGCCGGCTGAATCACGGCCGACCAATTGTGCCATCTGACATTTATGGTGCAATTTATATTTACCGCTCCGGTCCCCCTTATCTGGCCGACCCACATCCCTAGCGGTGATTATGCGACGTGCATCTCTCGTCCAGTTTTTACATTCTCTTTTCGAATGATGTCTCGCTTTGTCTATGGTTTGCTGGATTGAATTCGGCGTGGCGGTGTTCTTTTTTTTATTGTTTATGCCTTTATTTTGTTTACCGTGTGTCTACAATGCCTACCATAGACAACGTTTTTGAACATTCAAACGTGGAATGCTCACGTTAAAAAAGAATGAATGAGTTAATTGTGAAGCTACATCCACGTTTGTTTTCTAGTTGCCTTTGAAAGTTGTGACGAGTGTCTACTTGGAAATAAGCGAAAATCGACTTTAGTTACATGGAAATAAGGAAGTATCTTTCACAAAAAATATAAAATAATATATCTAGCTTATATGAAGAAAATATATTTCCGATATTTTTTTGAGTCAGTTGTTGGTTTTGCATTTGGATTTAATTGGGTAAAGAGTATGTTTTCTCAAATATCATTATCTTTTGCAGAAAACTAAATCAAGAATTAAATAACGAATATTGTTTCTCTTCTTGCCATTATCAAGCAAATTAAAGTGAAGATCGTATCGTATCGTTATTCTTTATCGATTGCTCGTGTCACAAATTCTGCAAGGGCGCGTGGTAGATCCAAAAAAAAATCACTTCCGAACTATTTACCGCTGCAGACCATTAGACTCACCGCCTAAGTGATTCGTCCACACGAGAGCGAGAGTCGAGACGAAATAGTTAGAGAGTTGTAGCCTATTTTGTGTAGGTACCTACTGCTTCAATTAGAGCTTCAATAAACATTTTTAGTAAGCCATGGGGTACCGGCAATGACATGAGGTAGACCTCATACAAAAGCATTGGTACAATGTCATTAATTTATATCGCCAAATAGCAGTGCTGTGTTCGGGTTTAGGGGTGAGAGAGACAGTGATATTACTGGGTAATGTGACATAATATCTTCAAATTACAAGGTTGGCAACGCGTTTGTGAAATTACGCTGACTGTATGATTTGTCTATTTAGTCTAAAAAAAAATATTGTGCAATGTGTCTCTGGTCTTTTTTTTAAATTAATTATTAACTTTTTTAAATGATTAAGGTAGATATTTTTGATAACTTTTAAACCTTTGAATATCGTAAGCATATCTTTTATATAAAAATTACATGTCCGGGATGAACTTCTTATCTACTAAACCGATTTTAATAAAATTTTGCTTAATGTATAGAGTTTGATCCAACTTAAGAGATATTATAGTTTTTATCTTAATTTACAGTCGTATTATTTTCTTTATAATCATAGGTATAATTTATATTATTAACATTTGTATTAATATTTATTAAGTATAATACGCTTCTAACACGCTTAACATTAGCTTCAGTTGTATGTATGTATGTGTGTGTGTATGTTTGTAACCGACTCATTCGAAATCGAGTATGACCCGGTTTAGACGGACAGATTAAATTAAAACTTTGCACACATATCAAAAATCGGTGCCAACACAAAAATTTACCAATAGTGCCAACACAAATATTTTGATAAAATTATCTCTTTAGCCTGATCAGGATCCTCAGGATGAATAAAATTCCGTTGTAGAACAGTTAATATTATTTAAAATTGTAATTATGTAAATTAATGTAAATAGTGAAAAATATTTTTTATTTACTAATTATAAAATAATACTTTTTAGTTTGATGTATTTGAAAGCGTGTGTTATAGTTTTTTTAAGCTATTCTACTTCAATAAAGATCTTTCTTTTATATTCGGATTTGATCTAATAGTGTCAAGCAAATTTCTTTTGTGATCTCAAATATCTATCAAAAACCGTGCGCAGCTCTCGGACTAACGCGAGCTTAAACTTTGGTCCCCCATTGGCGACATTTTTCTGCGCATTAGAGCGATGACTATAAAACGTGAATGCGCGCTTCTTATGATGTTAATACCTCAGCGAGGTATCACGCGGTGGAGTCTAATTTACTGCGAGGTATGGCGTCTATTGATGAGATGCAACCGATACTGGCAACAAAGGCTGGCTGTTATCTGTATCCTGTTGCTGCTTCGCAGTGTAAATTACTGTTTCTGTATTCGACTTTCGGTTTTTGGGTTTCGGTTTTCGGTATTCGGTTTTCGGTTATTGGTAACGCTGACACATCACTAGAGTCAAGTCGGAATAGGAATATGTTATTTTTCTACGAACAAAATATTTATGCACTCATTTTGCAATTTTTTACTTGATGTACATAAAAGTGTTTACTTTTTTCGAGACAAATAATTATAATAATAATAATAATAACTTTATTCAACAACAAAAGGTAACTTAAACTAAAATACATTTTGATACTTAGGTACCTAAACTAGGTCTAGCCTGTTCTTATAGGCACCTAAATGCTTGTGTTGTTTCATCTTATCTGGCTCTTTTTGACGGCATATAAATTGGCGTATACCTATATATGAATCATAACCATATCAGCCATTAGAAGTCCATTGCTGGACATAGGCCTCACCAAGTAAGGGTAAATTTAGGCCATAATTGCCGAGCTGAGCAATCGCAGAGCGCAGCTTCCGCGACGGAGATGCTGCTACCTACCCCGTTCCCTTACGTCACCTGGTACAGAGGGAGGTACTATTTAACTCTGCCGGTACCGCGACGAGACACGTGTTATACATAATAATGACAATGAATTGCGAATTATGTGTTAATGTTTTCTTTCTTTTTGTTCTAGGTAAGCGGCCGCACAAGTATGCGAAAGAATTTATCATTTATTTTAATTAAACTGACTCAAGCTATCATCTTTCCGGTAAGGAAGGTAATAATAAAACTATTATTTTAACGGCTTTTAAACGTTTAGACGTTTTGATTACCTGACGGCTACCGTTCTGTAGAATGACAAAAGTTTTTGTAAAGTTAAATAATCCGCATCTTACCTAAATCGGTTGTAATAGTATTTTTAATTCATATTAGTGGTGAATGCATTAAAGTTTGAAAAAATTGAGAAGTGCAATGTTCACTAAGAAAGAGATGACGATATAACGTTGTCTCACTCATTGCGTTTCAAATATTAATTAGTTCCCTCATTTATGTCCATTGCGCGCTTGACAGCGACGTCTCTGTCCGCACTAAGAGCGAGCGAACATTGTATGCTCAAAGCTCCATTCGCATTGCTTAAGGCTCTTATTCGCTAAAGTATTTTGACTCCACTTTGCCGAGCTATGCGAAGATGAGCTGTTTGATATTTTTTTATTTACCTATTTTTTTTTGTAATACTCGCACAACATCTCATTCATTGACTCCGAGATAAATAGCTTAAAGCACTTGTGTTACAGCTATCAGATAATAGAGGAGTCACAAATGTAATACTCAAATACACATTTAACACGCAGACTCGGAAAAAACACAAATATTCACCGTAGAAATGTTTGTCCTGGGTCTGGATTAAATCCACGTTTCGTGTCGTACAAGATAGGATCTAGGAAGTGAACTGTCTTTAATTTCTAGAATACTAGCGGTTCACTCCATCTTAGTGTAGTGGTGATCGTATCTTGTGCGCCTAGAGTCGTGGGTTCGATACCAGTCAGTACAAACATTTAACCGATGAATTTATTTTATTTAATATTTTTGAAAAGTTGTCACTTATCGGTAATACATTATTGATTAAAGACATCTCTTCCATATTATCGCCGCTTTAGTGTAGTCCGAGTCTAAAGCATTAGAGTGCTTATGAAAGCGGGTGTCGGCAACACCCCGAATCCTTACAGTAAACACGGGGCGCGAATTTAATAAAATCCGCCATTACGACCCGGTCGGATGTCAGCTGTTATTATGTAGTATTAAGTATAAGACTAATTTACTGGAGGTAGACCTTCTACGACGGACGTCTGAATACCTCTCTCGCCCTTCAAACCAGAGTACAGCAGTACGGACACTGCTTTTTGGCAGTAGAAATAGGTGAGCGTGTTGTACCTACCAATGCAGACGAATTGTAAGAGGTCTACCTCCAGATAATATTCGTGAACGTCGCAAAATTCGAGTTCTAACTACTACTACTAATTTCAATATTTTTTATCCGTACGCTATAACTTACTTAAAGGACAGATTTCAATTCTTATCTTCCTCTCACGAACGTAATCTCCGTTCTTCTAATACTCTCTCGCTCTTAACTCCTTCCCATCACTCTAGTTTTTTTTAAAACTCTTTTACAGTGACAGCTATACGACTCTGGAACGAGCTTCCGTTGAATATTAAGCAATCCCCAAACAAAGTTATCCTGAAACGCTGTCTCCGTACTTTATTTACTGATACCGCTTTTCTAACTTTATAACCCTATGTCTGATGTACGTTATTTGATATATATATATTTTTTTTATATCATATGTATTTATTGCGTTTATTTACACAAATATGTATGTAACGTTTATCTATTTTGTGTATTATTATTGTCTGCATCACTATATATATATTTTCTGTTTCGTGTAATGGTTGACTGGGAGATAGATGTTGAGATAGATGTAAGCTACTGTGAGGAGCGACCATCACGCGACCTGAGTCTTTGTTGTAGATGTAGCTTAGGCAGAAAACCGCAACTCGTTGCGCCCATTTTGCGTTTCTCTGGACTGTCGGCCTACTTTCCCAGTTCCTCCAGGAAGCGCAGTAGTCCCTTTATAGTTGCTGATCGCTTCCTGGAGTGCCTTCTGAGATCCCGATATATAGAGACCTGTTCGCTGTCAGTTCAGGACAGTCTATGACGACATATGTCCTGGTTATCCAACTTGGTGGATTAACAAAAATGTGCGGACCTCAAAAATATGGAATGTGGATGGTTACCATCGCCGGGCCCGCATGGCGTGTTGTTTGCGCGTCTGTGCCCGCTTTTGGCGCAATTTGTAGTCGCAATTAGCAGTGCGTTTTCTATGTACGCTGGGTAAACTCACATGTTACAACTTACTGCAAACATTGCATTGTACTCATCATAGAGGGTGATACGCAAATGGTGGTGATCGTGTCTTATGCGCCAAAGATCGTGGGTTTAAACCCCACCAAGGACAAATATTTATATGATAGATATTTGTGTTTGTTTTGTGTTTTTGTTTCTTTTTTTGTATAATATGAAGTCAGCAAACAAGCAGACGGTCCGCTTGATGATAAACGTGACCGCAGTCTGTAGATATTCGTGTCATCGCAGAGATATCTCTAGCGTGTCGCCAAATTTGTGAACTGAAGATACACTGGACGTTTACCTCCTCTCTCTCCCTTCAGATCGGAACACAGCAATGCGAACACAGCTATTTGGCGGTAGAAATAGGTGTTAGTGAGGTACCAATGCAGATGACCTATAAGTTGTCTACCTCTAGTAAGTCTGGTCTGGTTGTTGAGGTATTTAAGTATTATATTTGTGATTCCTCAGTTGTCTGATGTCCGTGATAAATCTCTAATCGATTTATCTCGGAGTCAGTCAGTCAATGTATGAGATGTCGCATAAATTTTTATTATTGTTTAGATGCGAAATGTTTGTAATTGTTGTTGTTTTTTTTGTCGAACGAACTCAATGCTGTACGCTGAACTTTGAACAGGCTACGCTGTTCTTAATTAAGCAGTTTTATTGTCCCAACGTGTCTAGTCTACTGATGGATTAGCCTTTCCAAGAACGGGGGAATTTGCGGAAGCTATCGCGAGGGGGATGCTACTGCCCATCCCCGCCCAGTGCATTTCAGATGCACTCTTTCGGATGAATAACCATTTGTCGGTTCTGGTACCTTAGTCGCCCCTTACGATACCTGGTGCAGTGGGAGGTACTATTCTTTTCTGCCGGTACCTCACGGTTAGTAGTATATATAGTTTTAAATTGCTATTGGGCATAGCTTTAATTAGCTTTATTGCTTTATAGTGGGATATACCGCCATCTACCGGTTCTGGTGCCTTAGTAGTATATTACGATGCCTGGTACAGCGGAAGGTACTAGTCTAGTCTGCCGGTATTACACGGCATTTGGATGATTTATGAATTTAGTTTTTTTATGCATTTAGCACATATCTTAATAATGTTGACCAGTCTTTCGAGAAGGCACTGAGACTTGCTGTTATCTCTTTCAACTCTAAGTCACAAGTTATGAATCAAGTCGGGCGTGCGAGCGAAACGTTCGGATTCTGAGCGCGTGATCTCTAATCGTCGAGCGTGGAGCAGTGAGCTTTCTCATATGAACTCTTTACAGGGTTGAGATAACGAGCGAGATTCATCGCGCTGTTTTCCAGTTCACAGAGCCAAAATCGGATTTCGGTTACATATTTTTGTTAAGTGAAACGGGCTTGGGAAGGAGTAGGTGGGAGGGGGGGGGGGGGCGAATGGGGGTATACGATTTAACCGGGCTACATTTTGTTGGTAGGCACGGCTTTTTCTCGCAGGTATTCCTTCAGAGTGGCTGTTTTTGTAGATGCTGTTGTTGAATTTGATGAAATATTTTTTTTCAAAGTTTTTACGTAGCCACATTGAAATGCGACTGTAAATGTGTATCCCGTTTATCCGGAAATTAATTGTTGCTTATGTACTAATCCACAGTACAATTTATTTCCGTGTCAATGTTTATCAAAATCTGAGTAGTCCAGGATTAGATTCTCTGGAAAAAAATCAAACGGGATAAAATATACTAAGTACCCGGGCGATGTCGGGGCGAGCGGTTAGTCTCTACATTACAATAATAATAATTATAATAAATTCCCACAACATCTGATATTTGACCTAATTTCGTAATAAGTCTCTTAAATCACTTGTGTTACTGATGTCTGTACTCTCACATATATACAATGTACTTGAAACACATACATTGAACACCCAGACACAAAACAAACATAAATATCATCATCCAAATATTTGTCTTGGATTGATATAGAACTCACGACCTTTGGCGCACGAGACAGTATCACTTTAATCTGCGTCATCGGGCCCCTTGAAGAACTACAACTTCTTCATCCGGGAGTGTTATATGTGGTTATATACCGTGATATAAAAATGTTGTTTGGGAATCCCAGTCTATGTCCCGCCGTTTGGCCTATCAGCAACTAATGGCCACGGACCAAATGGCCCGTGCGGGTTACATTACGGCCCGCTTTCGGCAGCGAAATTTTAATCTGAAAAAGTACTCCGGATAATTCCCGCAGAATCCGGACTGCTTAAGTGCCCCGGTATTTTCTCACGTAATGGACCTTAAACAGCTTTTAGGGACCGCTTAGGGGGACGTCCCTGGATGTGAGTAATTGCATTTTGAGTATGTATTTGGGCAGGTGTGGTGGTTGCGTCTGTCCGATGACTTGGTAAGCTTGATTTGTGTTGTTTATTTCTAGGGTATATACCTGTATAATTATTACAAAGCTGACGAGTTTTTTGAAACGCGCTAGTCTCGGGAGCCGCAAGCTCTGCAATTTATCAGGGAAGTTGATGAAGTCGCGGTATATATAGCTTGAAATTGCTATGGTCATGTGTCTGTCATTGGTCATTTGATATATTAATCCAGACCGAGACAAACCCTTTGTCTGTCTGGTCTAACATTAACAACTATTATCATCATTGCAAGACCACAGCCGAACATTGGATTCCCCAAGAAAGAGGGAATTTGGCCCGTAATTGCCGCGATGTTCAAGCGTGTCGGCAGTCGCTTTCACAATGGGGGATACTGCTGCGCAGGTGGGCAGCAGTATCCATCCACTGGATGGAGACCCTGTGTATTCTAGCTACACTTAGTTTCGGATGGATATACCGCTATCTGCCGGCACAGGTACCTCAGTCGCCCTTTACGACACCCGGTACATGGGGAGGACCCGGTACACTATTCTATTTTGCCGGTACCACACGGCAATTATAGTCTAGCCGCTTGATGCAGCTGTTCACGCGTGAACCAGGGGAAATAGAAGTGTTCATTATATAATTTTGTTTGGGGAACGCACAATTTTTCATATACGGTTAAAAACATTTATTTATTTATTTAACTTTTTGCATAGCAAAGTGATAGTGACAACCCCGATGGCGCAGATTGTAGTCATCCTATCTTACGCACTAAGGGTCGTGGGTTCGATCTCTAGCCGAAACAAATATTTATATAATAGTACTTGTTTTTGTCCTGTGTCTGGGTGTTAAAAATATGCATTTAGGTATTATATGTATGAATCCTCTATTGTCTGATGTTCGTAACATAAGTCGTTTGAGCAACTTACTACGGAATCAGGTCAATGTATGTGATGTTGTGTGAATGTATCATGAAATTAAATAGATTTATATCTCCAGATACGGACGATCGTATTGACTAAAATATCAGTTCAAACGTTTCTTGTATACAGCGGGTAATCTGTATTTGTGGATTTCTTGATCGGTGCGCCGATGCGTGTCGCGAGCAACCACTTTCAACCCTAGGCTTGTTAATGAGGGAGCCGAGTGCGTGCATACATGCGAACCGACACTTGTTCGTATACGCAAACACACACAAGCACACATTGGGAACGTTACGTCTTTGATTGCGTAAGGTCGGATTGTCTATGGGTTTTTACACTTCGGATTCTGAATTGGATGAGTGTGTAGCTCAGCGATTAGAAGACGTGGGTTCGATTCCCGAACTAACGAAAAAATCTGCTCTGTTGCTATTTGTTGTCATATAACGAAAAAATTTATAGGTTATTTAAATTATTTCTGGACTTATTTTTGGGGTACGGTAGAAGAGATATGGCCCCAAAGATATGTTTAATATGTTTTCTAGGGATACAGTGTAGATATATCAACAAACAAAGTCACACAACATCTCATTCAATCAAACCTGATTAAAGCACTTGTGTTCCGGACATGAGTCATAAAAAAATTACAAATTTAACACTAAAATACTTATTTAACACCTAGAGACAGAGAGAACGGGCTGAACAATGTCACAGCTACTGAACCGATTTTGATATTGCTTTTTGCTTAATGTGTGCTGTTTGATCCAACGTCAGAGTTATGATAGTTTATATTTAAATTATAATCGCAATATAATTTTCATTATGAACATAGCTATAAAGTTAGGACAAACCAATATATATATATATAGGTACTAGCAGTGCCCCGCGGTGTTACCCGATTTTAACTATAGTGCTTTCATACTAACTGTGCACCTTTCTATTAGGGGGTAAATGGGGGTTAAAGGGTAATAGATTTTTGGAAAAAAATGTTACACGTGTTTCATGATTTTTAATGAAGAAACTTTATGTAGACTTTCATTCGAAAAAAATCATAAACAGCTTCTCAGTTCAGCAAAGCTTCATCTAACTTCTTACTCCCATTTTCCTTTCCTTAAAAAAGTCTTGTTGCTCCTCTACCTTTTAAAAGAAAACCCTGTGCAAAATATCAAGTTTCTATCCCTTATAGTGACAGCCCCGTGTTAATCAGTCAGTCAAGTCAGTCAGCGTCTCCTTTTATATATACATATAAATATATACGAGTATATAGATACATAAATAAGATTAAGGCGTAATATACAAAGTAAAGCGATATGTTTTAACACCGCTCTAAATATATTATTATTATATTTATCAATGTGTGTATGCAAGTATTTCCACACGCATACATAAATAAATACACACACACACACACACACACACACTCACGCACGCCACGCACGCACGCACAAAACATGGCCACACCCACACACGCATGTAATCACGCAGCGTTGTTAAACCATGCGGCTGTATCGAGTGGCCCTCAGCCGACAATTTTATTTTTACGATGCGTCGCCATATTATTTCAAGTGTTTCCCGATAATAGTGTTTTACCCCCCCCCCCCTCTTTTCCTCCCCGACAGGAGTAGGAATGCAGGAGTTTCCCTTGTTAAATCAAAGCGTTTTGTTGTGCGTTTGTCGTAATCTCATGATAAAACTACTGAATGGATTTCGATGAAACTACAATAATGTAGATTGTACATCAAAATAACAGATAGGCTATTGTGAGTTACCGGCGGAGTAGAATAGTACCTCCCCCTGTACCAGGTGTTGTAAGAACCGACTAATGGCGGTATATCCATCCGAGAAAGTGTAGCTCAAATGCACGGTGTGGGAATGGGCAGCAGCGTCCCCGTCGCGAAAGCAGTGCTCTACGATTGCCAACACGCTTACCCAGCATGGCAACTAAGGACAAAATTCCCCCCTTATTGGGGAGACCTATGTTCAGTAGTGGATTTCTAAAGGTTGCAGTGATAATGATATAATTTAAAAAGATTTGTCCAAAATATAATGATGTGTTTTTTGCGCTCCAACGCCTGCCAAATTTCTTTCGCAAATCTGCTTATCGTAGTGTTGTGTAGATGCTGGCAGGAACGAAGGACTATTTTTTTTTATAAAAAACAGTGAGCATCTTAAATTCGGCAGAGTAGAATAGTATATCCCTTTCGTAAGAGGCAACTAAGATGGCGGTATATCCATCCGAAACAGTGTAGCTTAAATGCGCAGGGCGGGGGTGGGCAGCAGCGTCTCCGTCACGAAAGCTGCGCTCTGCAATTGCCACCACGCTTGCCCAGCGCGGCTATTATAGACAAAAAATCCCTTATATTAGAGAGGCCTTTATTTAGTAGTGGACATTATTTATTAATGTAAATGAATATTTTCAAAGTTGTAACTGGCGGCAAAATGTAGATTTTGAAGGATATTTAGTATTAGCGTTGCAATATCTAAAGGCAAAGAAAGTATCGATTGCCTTATTGCATTCTGTTCTTCGGTAGGTGAAGGTAAAGTTGGAAATGGGCGTTGGAAATAGAAATATGTTGCAACAAAGTGAGAGATAGGACGGTAAATACCTACTCCGACTTTCAAATGCGGGAAAATCTTTTGTGCCGGCATCCTTAAGCGTCACGTCAAAATGGAAAATTCCAGACGTGTCCAGAGAATGCGGAGGTGCGCTGTCGGCGTCCCGGGGGCGCGGGTCGGGAGTGTTTGTGAGTTGTCAGACAACACCGAAACTGTTGGGCGGTTGGCCCGCTCGGTGCGATGCGACACGACGCTGGTGTTGACGCAATTTGACGTGGGATCGCCGTGCGTGCTCGTTTTGTGTTCTTTTGCCATTATCAAATAAGTATAATTTTCGTGTCTGTGACACGAGAATTTGTTGGTTACTATACACCTTTAGAAACGGCTTGACAGATTCTTATGAAATTTTATATGCGTATTCTTATCCTAAAGTGATAAGGACTGACCTGACCACCATTTTAAAAAGTTAACATTAAAAAAATATATATAATATTTTTTTGTATTGTTTAATTACAAAATACATATAACCCTAAATGTTCACCCTTCTTTCACCAACCCCTATTTTTAATAGTCGTTTTAATTATTATTTTTATTATTTTTATGGCAGAACAACGTTTGCTGGGTCCGCTAATATACATATAAGTATATTGACTTTTATTAACTAATGTCTATATATCAACTCTAAACTATTACTATTTTATTACGTTTACTATGTATGTACATAAGTATGGTCTTCAACCAATTTTACTTAAATTGTGCTTACACGTTTGCTGTATTGCGTCATTTTAAATCCAATATGGCGGAATATCCAAAATGGCGGTCTAATTATTTTGAACGCACTCCTATAATATGGGTATCAAATAAAAGGGCTTACTAAGAACAGCTCATTATCACAATGAATTATTTAAAAATAATCTTCCGGTGACGAACAAGATAATTTTCGCTTTAAGGACGCGGCTTGTTTTAGATATAATAACTTGAGTTATAGAAAGAGCCGTGGGGTACCAGCAGAGTAGATAAGTACCTCCCCCTGTACCAGGTGTCGTAAGAGGTGACTAAGGTACCAGAACCGCAAGATGGTGGTATATCCATCCGAATCAGTGTAACTCAAATGCATGAGACGGGGATGTTCAGCAGCATTCCCACCACGAAAGTTGCGCTTTGCGATTGCCAACACACTTACCTAGCACGGCAATTATGGGCAAAATTCCTCTATTTCTCCGAAAGGCCTATGTCTAGCAGCGGAATTCCAATAGCTGATATGATAATGGTAGGAATACACATTCAAATCAGTCATAAGTATCTTCAGTTCGAGTAATGAGAGATGACTCGGCCCATCCTTTTGAGACATATTTGAGACAGAAGCCGTTCGACGTGTACCATCTGTATCGTTTTATCCGTGGCGACACTTCACCGCCTTCTATAGCAGACTCGGCAAACCAGGTCCGCATCACTATGCATAATTGACACCCAACTCAAAGGATTTCACACTGTATTGGCTAATAGAATGTGTCGGCTTATACATTGTTTTGACTCCGAGTTATAAGTCGTATTAACACAAAAGAATTGCATAATTAGAAAGAATAAAAAGTAACTGGTTTTAATACATTAGGCGACCTTATCGCTCAGGGCGATCTCTTCCAGGGAACCTTTGGACGTATAAAAGGAAAATATGATAGGGTAGTTACATGTGTAATATTAATTAATTTATGAGAAAAAAAATAATTAAATTAAACAATAATACTAAACATGTCTATATATCAATCAATACATAAATAAAACTAATTTTTTTTACAAAATAAACACACATATATTGAAACGTTACAATTACCGGAAATGTTCTCTCACCATCCGCCCAAATGTGGTAATAGACCGCGCACGCCTGATATTTACAGGTAACTCAATCCACAAACGTGTAGCTTTAACGGTGAAAGAGTTCCCATAAAAACCAGAGAAATGCGCAGGCATGCTTTATGTTAAATTACCTGATAACCTCAAGGATCTCACGTGACTATCACCAAGAAAAACAAAGCCAATATTAATTCTTAAGTACATATGTTAACACTCAGACACAGAAAAAACACTGTTATTTGGCGGTAGAAATAGGTGAGAGTGAAAATGAGGTCTACATCATTCTCAAGTGGAGCGATATAAATTTAAGTCCTCGCAAGAAACTTATAAATTAGCGAAGCTAACAGCGGACGCATCGTAACAAGAAAACTCATCTGAGACTGAAGAATAAATCTTATTCAGACAAGTCTGCGGAGAAGTTAGATGAAACGCGCTTGTCTCTTTTAATTTTAACTGTCGCGAACAGAAATTCTACCGGGCTGCTAGTTCGCGCAACAATGTCTGACAAACGAACATCGTGCAGAAGTGGGCTCGATCCCCAGAACAAATATTTGTATGATGATTGTTGTTTGTTCTGATTCTGGGTGTACGTATTATGCAAGTTTGTTGAGCGTTTTGTCACGGAATCAGGTCAATTTATGAGATGTTGTCGGAATTTATTAATACATTGACCTGACTATGAGTTAAGTCGTTGATACCACTTGTGCTACGGACGTACGACGAAGGAATCACAAACATACTACTTAAATACATTATATTTAACACCCAGATGCAGAATATACATAAATATCATATTAGTATTCGTTTTGGATGGGGATCGGTCCGTCAAATATATGAGATGTCATGTAAATGTTTATTAAAAAAACAAAAAAATATTTGTCATATAAATGTCCTTTGTGGGAATCGAAACCACGACCTTAAGCGCACGAGACAGGATCCCTACCATCTGCACTAACGGGCCCTTCATTATTGTAAATACGAATTTAATTCAATGCCTCGATGCGGTTACAATTGCATGAAACCACTATCAGTTCTACCCGACTGTTAACTACACCTCCCTCTCCGACCAAACGGGTGCGGGAGGGACGGACGACTTGGAACTCTCCTATCGGGTTCACGCACCATTAGCCCTACGTAACTTGCACAATGTGACAGCGTAGGAACTTTGTGTTTATTATATTTCATTTTGCGACAGTATCTGAACACTGATATATTGTTGATAGTTATACTGTAGACTTAGATGTTGTTTGTTTTTTTTTATTATGAAGTCAGTAAGCAAGCATACGGTCCTCATGGTCCTAAACGAGACCGCAGCCGCCTATAGACGTTTTTTTTTCTTTTTTTCGGACGAACCTATTGCTGGACTATTCAGACGTCAAATCCTGCGCCACTGAAAAAAGAGAGGTCCGATGCCCGTTTTCATCCTGCATACCCCGTGGCCCGTGCTCGGGCTCGAGCTCGCAAAGCTCGCGAGATCTGAGCGGGGTATGGACGCTCGTGTCATCACAATAATATCACTAGCGTGTCGCTAACCTTGTGAACTGAAGATACTATGTCACATATAGCCAGTCATACCACTGACTGTCTCACCCTTCAATCTGGAACACAGCAATGCGAACACCGCTATCTGCTTTTTAAAATATGTGAAATTGACATAGGAATGCAGACGACCTTTGCTAGAGGTCTATCTCTTATGTAATTTTCAAGATATTTTTTTATTATTTTATAATACTGGAAGTGAACCTCGGACTCATCTGCGTAGTACCCTTGAAAATACGGGATTAAGATGACAACATCCGTAACACAAGTGTTTGACGTATTTCCGAAATACTCATAAAATAGTATTAATAATTAACAAGTTCACATAATATCTAGAAAGTCATTTTAGAAACAGTCCAACTCAAATCCCGCGGGAGAGCGAAAACAGTAAATATAGTATTGTCATTATGCCAATAGTGTTGTCATCAACAGGAATAATTTCTAAGTCATTACTCCAAAGCCTCCAATTGTTATCTAAACCACCATCTTCTTTAAAACACTTGTCGCATCATACGAAAATTCTTTTCGTTTACTTGTGTTTCCGGTATATTTTCCAATATAGGTATATCTGCTTCTATCACACTGCTATATTCACAACATCTCCTATTAACCTGACTTCGAGATATGTATAAGCACTTGTGTTACGGAGATCAGATAACAGAGGAACCACAAATATAATACCTAAATACATCTATTTATATTTATGTAGCCGCGGGGTACCGGCAGAGTAGAATAACACCTCCTCCTGTACCCGGTGTCTAAGAGGCGACTGAAGTACCAGAACCGAAAGATGGCGGTATATCCATCTGAAACAGTGAAGCTCAAATACACAGGGCGAGGATGTATGGCATCAGTGTGTCTGATTACCAACACGCTAGCCCAGCGCGGCAATTATGCGCAAATTACCCCTTTTTTGGGGAGGCCTATGACCAACAGTGGACTGCTAATAGCTGATATAATGATGATGATGATGATACATATAAACCTTCCCCCTAAATCACTCGACCCATTTAAGAGAACCACATAAAATCCGTTGCGTAGTTTCAAAGATCTGAGTATACACATGGACATACAGACAGCGGGAGTGGCTTTGATTTTTACTATTTAGTGGTTTTATTTAGTAATGTGAAGTTTTGGGTAATTTGTCGCGAATTCTATTATTTAGTTTAAAGCCGGCTGCAGTTTCCGAGGCTCGTGCAAGACGCTCGCTCCCGGAGTGCCTTTCTGGAGTTAAATTCCTTTGGGATTAAATAGGTAAGAGTTCTTAGTGCTTTTGTTGGTTTCGCCCTAAGAAATATATTTCTCTGCGAACATGATTGCAAAGGCTCTTTTAGGTGCCGAGTTAGCCACAATTTTTGGATTTCTAACTCTCTTACTAATAACTGAGTGTGAACTGGAAATTTTTTAAAGGAATTCTAATTTGACTTAGTTTTAATTTAAATATGAACACTACAGTGAACTAGAACAATATGAACCTTATACAAAAGTCTTCTTCAATGGTACCTTACATGTTTCTACCCCTAAATAGCAATGTTTGTGTTCTGGTTTGAATGGTGGGAGAGTCAGTGATATTACTGCGTAAAGTGACAAGGCATCTTCAGTTTACAGGTTTGGCGACACGCCAGTGATATCGTCTTGATGATACAAGCACAATATAAATGAAAACAACTTTGCTTACCAACGGCTAAATATTTTTGAGGCAAATTAATGTCTAGAATGTCCGTGAAAATGCGGACAGTTCTTTCAAAATATATGTTGTGTGATAATTGCAATTAACTATAATATGTAGTGAAAATATCATATCAGACATTTGAAGTCCGCTTCTTGATATAGGTCTTGCCAAGAAATATAGGCCTTGATATAGGTGTTGCCCATATTTCCGTGTTGGGTGGGTAAGCTTGTTGGTAATCGCAGAGCGCTGTTCATTTGAGCTACACTGGTTTCGATGGGTATACCGCTACGGCTATACTCTACCACACGAAATGTAATAAAACATAAAAAAAGCCTTTTTTGTTACTGTTGATTTTAAAAATGTTTGGAACTTTGATTGTATATGACCCTTATAATTTTGAACCCTAAATTATGGGTAGTTATAAAAATGTCACCATAAATAAAGGCGTTCAATTTGAACAAATAAAGGGTGATCATAATCACCACACATAACCCCTCATTCATTTCTCACCCTCGACTCTGAGGTCCCGGATTCGATGTACGGCTATGACATGATTGAAGTATTTTGTGTGGGAATCATTAATTCTGTCTATTATTGGAATGATAGGATTAAAGACACTGTTTCAGACACGTTTGAAACGACTTAAAAGAATGGTACACGAGTAGTTTTAAATTTAAACTTTTTCTTTAGGAATAAGGTTTAATTTACAGTGATATAGTTTGATATCTCTAAACAACATCAAATGACGAACTTGTTTGGATTCTTTTTTCAAATTTAATTTTTTTACTTTTTTATTGCCCTAACATGTAGGTCTTGTTCTACTTTCAAATATTACCTATTCTTTTTCTAAATGTACCAATACTTTTCTTATTCTTTTTTCAAATGAAGACGTATCGGCGTATTTTTTAATTTGCAAATATTTGTCTTGTAGGCGGATTGCCGCCATTTTTTATAATTAGATTCATTTTTCTTGTCTATGCTATAACCGAACACGGCATCCGTTGTTTCATACTAAATCAATCGGCGGCTCTTTCGCTATTTACGCGCGCTTTTGCCAATATCGTTAAATGATATTGTAAATATACGAAAATTCTGTATAAGCTGTATTAAATTCGGGTTTTGGCGTGCTGTTGTGAACGTCAAATAACCTCTGTCATTGGTTCGGAAAATTACCCCCGGCGAGATGGTGCGACAAGAAATTTAAAGCAGATTTAAAAATATGAGAAACATTTTCATGCGAAATAAGCTCACCGTAGCGGCAAGGCTGCCAACCGTACTGTAAACCTGCTAGGTAAAGTCCTATTTCATATACTAGCTTTCCCCTGCAACTTTGTCCTCGCCAAATTTAGTTTAAATGTCCTTGTTTAAGCCTGGTTTTGCTTAATATTTCATGGTTCTCTAATGTGCAAAATTCTATCATTAATATTCAATTAAACGTTTCTTCAATTAAATATTTAATTACATTAGCTATTTATCAGTTAAATTTGTAACAAAATAGGTCTAGTAATTTTGGAGAGTAGCCGATCTAAACAAAGAGACTGATGCGTATTTTTGAATTGACACTTTAATTTTATTGATCACGCATAACACGGAACCATGTCTATTAGTCTATTTAGTATTAATTATATTTATTAGTGCGGGGATGGGCAGCAGCATCCTTCAAAATTACCCCATTCTTGGGGAGGCCTATCCAGCGCTGGAATTCCTATGACGAGTATCACGATAATGATATTATTATTACTATTTAATTTATTTAGTACTAGTAGGAAATCTATAATTTAATTCGAATTTATGACCTGTATAAATAATGCATCTAAGAGGTTTTTTTAACTCTAGTAATATAGGCAGACCGCGTTTATCCCCGTTTATATTGTTTCCAGTGTATAAGAATATTTGGTAATTAATAATTAAGCCAAAAGCGGGGGAGCTTCATAAGGTATGGTATGGCTACCTTATAAAGGCCCTCGGCTTCTTTTTCTCCTGTTTTCCGCTTGTTTCCTCGCTGTTGTGTCATCATCATCATACCAGCCATTGAAAGTTCACTGCTGGACATAGGCCTGTCCTAGAAAAGAGTTTTCTGCCCATAATTGCTGCGCTGGGCAAACGTGTTGGCAATCGCAGAGCGCCGCTTTTGCGACGGGAATGCTGCTGTCTATCCCCGCTCTGTGTATTTGCGCTGCACTGTTCTTGATGGATATACCGCCATCGGTATATCGGTTTTGGTACCTTAGTCACTTCTTACGACACCTGGTGCAGTGGGAGGTACTATTCTACTCTGCCGGTACATCACACTGTAGTGTTCCGTGTTAAATAATAAATGTTTATTATGACATCATTACCATTGTTCAAAAGGTGAGTGATCGTCCATAATTGTCGCTGTGCGTGGTGGAAAACCTAGAGCGTATGGCGACGAGGACACTGCTGCCCATTCCCGCTCTATGCATTCGAGTTACACTGTGATTAAAAATATACCTCCATCTATCATTTCTAGTATATCCGGTCCAAATATACTTAACACAATGTACTCTTCAGCTGTTTTATATAAGATGGTGTTTTTGTATACCAAGGCTTTGCTTTAATATCTCAACTGTGATCCAAAAATAATCGTCCCATTAGACCGATATCAAACATTCGTAAAAAAGGCAGACAGGTGTGGCAACATTGCCAGACAAATGGAACGACATATGTAATTTGTTTGTCAGGAAAGTAGGGAATAAGGTTAGGCCGTCTGGATAGATATACTATAGGCATTCAATAGACTAGGTATTATTAACCAGATTGCGTGAACTATTCGACTAATGAATTTGTACTGGAGTTTGTTTTGATTACATTAGTCTTTTTACTGCCTATTGATGGATTTAAGCACAGACTAAATTTAGAATGAATATTCTTTTTACATTGTATATTATAATTTCGTATCGCGGTGTTTATCAAAAAGAACTGTTCATCTTTCGTACCTGGCGATTACCCGGTGACTAAGGTACCAGATCAAACAGGTGGCGGTATATCCATCCGAAACAGTGTAGCTCAAATGCACCGGGTAGGGATGGGCAGCAGCATCGCTTGTTCAGCGCGGCAATTATGCGCAAAATTCCTACTTTCTTAGTAAGGACTATGTCCATTATTTTTTTATTACAAATATTTTAATCTCAGTGTCTTAATAACTTACTGAAATTGCTGCTAACTAGTTCTCACTAGTTACAACTGGTTTTAGGCGGACAGCGGAGATAAAATTTTAACATTATAATTGTTCCACTGTTTCGCAATAAATCTTTATTAATGGATTCAGTGGCGCCGATTTATTAATAAACTGCAATTATTGTATCGTAAAACTATATTTATAAGCGATAATGTCGATACCGGCGCGTAATTGAATTTACTTTTAAATTAATCATTACTGGCCGTTGCCTGCGGCTATCGTGGGATTCTGGACGGTGTTAGATAGTCGTTTAGCCGGTTCAGTCGTAAGAGGCCCGGATTTGGTTCCGGAGGCAACTTAGAAATTATTTGTGTCTTATGGTTTCCGGTACTGTTCCAAATCTTCAATATGAGGTCAGACTAGCGAACGTGACGATGTTTCTTGATTATTCATCATACTCAGACCCAGGTTGGTTTCCTAAGCTAACTTAAAAAATAATTATGTCTTCTGGTTTCCGGTAGAGTTCTTAATTCTCACTGTGGGGATGAGAATAAAGAATGTGAAGATGTCTCTTAATCGTTTATCATTTATCAGTCGTAAGAGACCCGTGTTCGGTTCCGGAGCAAACTTAAAAATAATTTGTGTCTTTATGAGGGTAGCGAAACAGTTCCAAATCTTACCATGATGTCTCGTTTTTGGTGTCTTCAGGCGTCAGTCACTGCTAGACACGTTAAGTAGGCGTGGCGTCAATCCTCGCCTTGTTACTTACGCAATTTTTATATATATATATATATATATATATACCGGTATCTATATATTCCTGTATCTTTCTCTTCTTAAGGTACCCTATTCAGTGAGATACTATGCTAAAGTATATTTTTTGCTAGACTTTTATTAAATTTTTATTTTATAAATAATTTCATACAATATTTCATATTTGATCTGACTTTTAATAAGTCGCTTGAAGCAAATTTATCCTGAAACGCTGTCTCCGTACTTTATGTACTAATGCTGCTTCTCTAACTTTATAACCTTATGTCTGATGTACGTTATATATATATCATATGCATTTATTGCGTTTATTTATACAAATATGTATGCCACGTTTATCTATTACATAATATATATATTGTCTGCACGACTATATATATATATTTTTTCTGTTTTGTGTAATGATTGACTGGGCATTAAGTACAAATCACCATTTGTACATTTTGTGCAAAAAAGTTAAACAAATAAATAAATAAACTCATGACCACATAAGATAGAGACACTTCCGAATGCGCCATCCTGTTTGTTAAAAGTGTTATGAAATTTATAGCTAAAGTATTTTTTTAATTACTAAAACTAGAAGATTTTGTTTTAATCTAGTCTAGCAGATATAATGATCAAAAAATTAATTTGCATCAGATAGAAAGTTCATTGCAAATTCATCGCCATGTTCCGGAATTAACAACACCACGGTCCGAGTTAACAAAACATATTCGTAACAACTCAAGTATGAATGTCTTATTCTTGAGGCGATGTCTTTCGCATTCATATCTCGCTCCTTAGGGAGCGAAATTTCCATTCTTAGTGTATACCAAGTTTACGCTCACGATAAACGCGGCTGCGAACTCCACTCCCATAGCAGTTAAACGACCACTGTAATAAACAAACGCTCTCATTTGCATGGCAACGGTCGCCCGAATCTATACTTTTATTACTTCATTCCAGATCGAAAACTACCTCATAGTCTTGTGTCGTCCCTTTTTATGATCCACACTGGGCGAACGCTATACATGTATTTTTATACTAACATTTGATTGATGGTTACCCTTTGCATACGTTATTGAAAAAGACCAATAAATGTCGACATAAATTACTAGATTGTAATCTTTATGATAGCAACGTTTGATCTAATCGGTCCAGGCCTATCGAATTGCCTTCGCATGTCAATGACACGTCTCGAATGTCTATTGACTGTTGCTGTTGTATTGCTATTAGTGTCAGTCGTCTTTATTACGATATGGGTAAGGTTGGGAATGTCTTTGTTTGTTTGTGTGATTCTAACATATACTATGCTATATCCGGTACCGATAACGTAGAATAGTACCTCCCCCACTGAGTTACCGGAACCGACAAATGGCGGTGTATCCACCCAAAAGCATAGTTGAAATGTGACAATAATATTACTATCCCGAAGCTACGCCGCTATCCACAAATTAAGATGAAAAAACATCGTTGCTTGGGGAGGTCTATATCCAGAAGTGGAAGATTTTCAGATGCTGTGATGATAGTACCTCAATATCTCCAATTTTTCTCTAAACAGCAGTTCCGTTCCTATTTGAAGGATAAAAGAGACACTGGAATCACTGGGTAATGAGGCATGATATCTTCAAGTCAGAAGGATGGCCACACGCCTGTGATATCCTTGTCCACTTGTTTATTCACACGAACTAAAGGCTGCGATGATGTTTAAGCGGGCAGTATGCTTGTTTGTTGACTTAATCATACCAGCCATTAAAAGTCCATTGTTGGACATAAGCCTCCCCAAGAAAGGGGGTATTTTGCCCATAATTGCCGTGCTGGGCAAGCGTGTAGGCAATCGCAGAGTGCAGCTTTCGCGACAGGGAAGCTGCTTCCCATCCCCACCCTGTACATTTGAGTTTACTTTTTTGCATGGATATACCGCTATCTGTCGGTTCTGGTACCTTAGCCGCCACTTTACGATACCTGGTACAGAAGGAGGTACTATTCTACTCTGCAGGTACCCTACGGCTAACGGTAGACTTATTTATATAAACAGTATTGATTTATGTGTATAACTATTAGGTTAACATCTCGGCATTACCCGGCTCGGGGGTAATTGGCCGAGAATCGCCCGACAACATTATCCCCTCCCCCATTAGTGGTTCGGTACACGGCTATGGAAGATGGGTGTTAATGAGAGCCGTCTCATTACCGCCGAGCTGTTTTACCAATAACTACAGCGCTTTATGGTGCCATTGTATTTTGCTTGCATTGCTTTGGTGTAGTTTGAGAAATAGGAGAGGATAACATATAGGTATGCCTGGGGCGAATGATGTACGGACATATAATAATAATAAATTCACACAACATATCTACGAGATATATAGCTTAATGCAAGTGTAACAGATATCAGAGAACTAAAGAATCACTGATATGATAAATAAATTCATATATTTAACACCCAGACACAGGATAAACACAAATATAATAACATAAATATTTGTTCTGGGTGCAGTCGAACCCACATACCTTAAATCCCTCGGCTCATAAGATAATCTGCGCCAACTGGCGCTTCAAATTTGTAATTAATAAATTTTATATCATAAACCTCGTAAGATGTGATTTGACACATAAGACCTCATCCTAAGGTCGTCTGCATTGATACCTCGCTCTCACCTATTTCTACCGCCAAATATCAGTGTTCCTATAGCTGTGTTCCGGTTTGAAGAGTGAGAGAGACAGTGATATCACATAATATCTTGAAGTCACAAGTTTTGCAACGCTCTTGTGATATCCTTATGATACTATGAGAGTCTATAGCCTGCGGTAACTCTTTATCACGTTGACTGTATAATCTACCTGTTCCAATTAAAAATAGAATAGTTAAAGTGTCCTGCAGTTATATAACCTTAACTTAGTAGACCTTTTACAAATTACAATTATCATCTCATTATCATACCAGCCATTAAAAGTCCACTGCTGGACATAGGCCTCTCAAAGAAAGGAGTAATTTTGCCCATAATTGCCGCGCTGGGTAAGCGTGTTGGCAATCGCAGAGCGCAGCTTTCGTGACATGGATTATGCTGCCCAACCCCGCTCTGTGCATTTGAGCTGCACTATTCCGGATATACCGCCATCTGTCGGTTCTGGTACCTCAGTCGTCTCTTACTAGATCTGGTGTGGTGAGAGGTACTATTCTACTCTGCCGGTACCTCACGACCAAATTACAATTATAACGAATACTTTCTTGTTCTTTTGGATTTGTCAAATCGTGCATTGTATGGTTTGATACAGGTATAAAGAATGATTTTCCGCGTCTGTCAACCGTCCATGAAGCGAGTTCGACGAAGGCTTACATTTGTTTTAATAATTAGTTCTATTAAATCCGACACTCAATGTTCGCCGGCACGGAATCCGTAGTAACAGTGTTGCCCCGTTTTCCAGCAACGCGCACTGTGCAGTAGGTCGGGTCAAACGAACAATGTTCCGTGTCTGTGGCGCGCACGGTGCGCGTCCGCCGTCCGCACTGCGAGCCTAATATTGTACGAGTTGTAATCGAAGTTGACGTGGCGACAAACTTACAATTTTCTTTCATTAGGGAAGTTCCCCGGGTGCTTATTACATTTCACTCAAGGGTGGGAAGTTGGGGGTGAAGGACACGCGTCGGGAGTCGACTCGAGTTGTGGAAACTTTGTAATGTTATTCCTTGTAAATATGGGATATACGTGTTTTGCACACAAATTTTATACAGATAACCCGCTCTGTATGTAAGACGTTAAATGGGAACACCTGCGTAGATACGTGTTGTGGTCATCTACCTATATATTTCTTTTTCCTGTAGAAGTCTAACAATAA
>JACJUM010003147.1:2280088-2360122 GCA_020976665.1 Heortia vitessoides
ATTCAAACAAAAAAGGTATTTGTTGACGCGAGCCGCCTTCGAACATAATACTGACTGTATGTTGTTTTTTGTGCATGCTGAAGGTTTTAATACAGCTAGTAGCTTGTTAGTTTATTCCGGTATATAGTAAAAGACCTCTTACCTATTTCTACCGCTAAATAGTAATGTTCGCGTTGCCATGTTCCAATTTGAGGGGTGAGAAACAGTGAAATTACTGGGTAATGTTCAAGTCAAAAGATTGGCAACGCGTTAGTAATATCCTTGGGATATTACGAGCGTCTATAGCCTGAAGTGACGCTTACTATCACGCGGACTGTATGCTTGTTTGTCGACCCGGTCTAATATTTTCCGATCTCGTTAATTCCATGCAAACATTACATACAACTTAAATATTTTTTATTCCTACATTAGTATACCTTCAAATAAAAGTCGCACTGGCGTCGTTTTAAATATTAACCAATATCATCGTATTTTATAAAATTCTAGTGCCATGGTGTACCGACAAAGTAGAATGGGACCTCCCACTGCACCAAGTGTCGTAAGAGGCGACTAAGGTTCCAGGACCGACAGATGGCGGTATATCCATTCGAAACAGTGCAGCTCGAATCCACAGGGCAGCTGTGATCTGCGATTGCCAACACGTTTGCCCAACGCGGCAATTATGGACAAGCAGTTGGTTTCTTATGGCTGGTATGATGATTACTAATTTTGACAACAATTAACCGTATTTTACTGCAACCGTCCTCAAGAATGTATAACGTTAAATACCTCGTTTAAATGCCGTTAATAAAGTAATTTTACTATGAGCAGCGAACGCGTTTATGTTAGAAAGTATTATATGTAACATAAAAAACACATTACCAAGTCAAGTAACAAACCACCTCGATATTACCCTTAAAACGCTACAACCTTTCGTTGGAGTGTAATGAATTGTAAACACCAATTAAATACATAGAAGATCCTTCCACTACCGGAGCGAGGTCGTGATTCTCAACCGTAACTTGCATATGTATAAAGGTGAGAACCGCTTGACTGACGGATCGTGCGATCGTTTGTTTTCCACTGACAGATCTGATTCTTGATGCAGGCCTTCGCTTCGCTTTCCGAGTACACGCTCGTCAACCGGCTACTCGTGTGGGCACACTGAGAGCTTTAAATTTTCATATAAATTGATAAATTTACTGTTACTTTTTATATTGCTAGCTGTGCCCGTGACTTCGTCCGCGTGGAATAGTTTTTTTGGGTACCATACCTATTTAGTTCAACTTATATAAACTTTGAATGTCATGTTTGTTTATATCGAATCAATGGCCTGAAAAATAAGTTTCAAGTTTCTAGCTCTAAAAATAGCGATACTTCCATACAACTTTTCATCCCCCCTTTCGACCCCTTACAACCCTTATTTCGAATTAAAAAATAGCCTAGATTGTCTATGCCAAATTTCATCAAAATCGGTTGAGAGAATTAAGCGGGAAAGCGTAACAAACAGACAGATAGACAGAGTTACTTTCGCATTTATAATATTATATATAGGGATGTTGTTAGCAAAAAAGTATACAGTCCGTTTGATAGTAAACATGACCGCAGCCTAGCGTGTCGCCAACCCTGTAAACTCAAGATAGTATATACATTTACCCAGTAATTGCACGGCCTCTCTCACCCTCCAAACCGGAACACAGCAATGCGAACATTGCTATTTGGTGGATGACATAGGTGTGAGTACCAATGCAGATGACCTTTGTAAGTCGACCTCATGTAAAGTAGAATATAGAATATATTACCTCCCCCTGTACCATTTGTAAATGGCGTGGGATCAGAACCGATAGATCCACCTGAAACAACGGAGCACAAATGTAAGCGGGCGGGGATGGGCAGCAGCTTTTCCGGCGCGCACGCTCAGTGAATTATTCAATAAATAACAATCAATTCCCACGACATCTCATACATTAACCTGATTCTTGTGGTAGTCGCTTAAATCACTTGTGTAACGGACATCAGATAACAAGAAATGACAAATATACTACTTAAATACATGTATTTAACATCCAGATACAGAACAAACACAAATATCATCATATAAATATTTGCTCTTGGAATCGAACCCACAACCCTTGGCGAACAAGATAAAATGACTACCGTCTGCGCCTTCGGGTCCGTCGTTTTGATAATAACAGCCGTAGATTGTCCATTGTTTAATATAGACATCAGAGTTAATAACATTTAAAATTGTTTAATTATAATTATTATTGCTACGCATATATAGACTCATCCCCCCCTCTACTTGCATTTTAGCAGGGCTCTTTCTGATGGATATACCGCCATCTATCGGTTCTGGTACCTCTGTCGCCGATTACGCCCATTTGTTTTGTTGTACTTTAACTTACCACGATTAAATAACAAAAATATATAAAAGAAATATAAGACACATCAGTAAGATTTGTATTTTTCTACACTATCATTGAGTTATATAATCTTTATGCCCATATTTTCACGGGAACAGGAAATACACACGTCAAACCGCGTAGAAATGCTAATATATGTATGTATATATATATACATACATATATTAGCATTTATTATATTAAATTAGCATATATTTATATTAAAGTAGAATCTGATTGGCTGGCTATCTGACTCACTTCCTGATATATCAATGCAAGGTCTAAAATATAAGGGTATGAAACTTGAAATTGTGCACAGTTCCTTTTATAAAGAATTTTTGAAAATTCACCCCGTAAGAGGGAATCACGGGCAAAATTGCGGGGCGCCACTAGTGAGAAATAAAGGAGAATTTCACAACACACTTGTAAAACAGTTGGAAGTTGCACAAAGGGAGGTGTATTCTCCCCCGTTGTAAGCTCAAGAACGGAAATCTCCCAGTGTGCTGGCTGCCCACAGCCTAAGTCTTGAAGGCATGTTTTATTCACTGTAATTACTGACTCTATTACAGTTGGTATCAGACGCCGGGCATTATACTAGAGCGGCGGCATTATAGAAGCCTAGCCCAGTGATACTTGCTAACCCTAGTTAGCAAGTATCACTGGGCTAGGCTTGTTGGATAGTATTTAAATGAAAACAATTACAAGAAAAAAAATATAATAATAAATTCACATAACATCGCGTACAATGACTTGAATCCGAAATAAGTAAACTTTGTATTACGTGTCAAACGTATCGGATAACGCAGAGGAATCACAAATATACATAAATACATACGTCGTAAGAGGCGACTAAGGTACCAGAACCGACAGATGCCGGTATATCCATGCAAAAAAGTCAAAAGATGGGCAGCAGCTTCCCCGTTGCGATAGCTGCGCTCTGCGATTGCCAACACGCTAGCCCAGCGCGGCAAAATGGCGCGGTAAACAAAATTAATGGCTGGTATGATGAAATGCAAGAAAAAAATATAATAATAATAAATTCACACAGCATCGCTTACAATGACTTGACTTTGAAATAAGTGAGTAGAAATGTACATAAATACATATTAATACCCAGATACGGAACAAACCTAAATATTCAGTGAAGGCAGGGATTGAACTACGTTCTATGCAAAACATGAACGAAATAGTTTAATACATTTAGTTTACGTTTTTTTAGAGACTAGTAAATTTTCTCCATGCATACTCTTTGAAGTCTAAAAGATTGCCTTACTGTGTCATCTCATGCTTATTTACATCGATCACTCGAGTGGCGCTTCGATCTCTGGGGCTCCCTCGAATGACTGCCGTCAGTCCCACTCCGATTGACATCTGAGTATTCCAACGTTATATTCTCCAGGAAAATGAATCTTTTGCTCATTAGGAACCTTGTCTGAATCGCACAGATGTTTCCGGAAGCGGAAGTAACTATAAGAAAAATGTTGCCAGTTCTGTATCAATTCCCAGATGTACTGGCTCTTCTAATTCAGGTTTGACAGTTGCCAGTAAAAAAGCTATATCCAGCACATGAGGCACAGCTAGCCATAGTAAAGTGAAAGTCTAAGTCAACTATATCTTTATTTAAATAGGCTAATCATAAACACTTTAAATTGTAAAAAAAAACAAATAAATCGATGAATGTAGATTGCTAATTACAATTTCACACAAATGACCGATGACCTCGACAACCAGCGTTATTAGAGTCATTATTTATTTCGAAATAAGGGTTGTAAGCGGTGGAAAAGTGGAGCGAAAAGGAAGTATCGTTATTTTTAGAGCTGGAAACTTGAAACTTATTTTTCAGGCCATTGATTCGATGTTTATAAACATGACATTCAAAGTTTATATAAGTTAAGGTAAAGAGGTATGGCACCGAAAAAAACTATTCCACGCGGACGTGGTCGCGGACACAGCTAGTAATCATTAAATCAATCAGCTAAAATTATAACGAATAATGGCAGCATATGTAAAACCTAGCTGCTAGACTAGGTTTAGGCAGCCTAACATCCTTGCCTCAAGAGATGACATCGAGATGATCCGCAGACAAAGAACAATAACTGCATCATTGTGTCACTGGGTGCATATTACACTGATGATTCCTTTACCGATAAGAATCTACGTATCAGACTATTGTTTACAATATTTTCTAACATTTACGCATTAAAAATAAGTCGTCACGTACCGACCAGGTGTCGTAAGAGGCTACAGAGGAACCGGAACCGTCAGATGGTATATCAAACAGCGCAGCGTGAATACAACGTCCTCGTCGCGAAGTTGTGCTCGGCCGCATGTGTTGGGAGGCCTATATCCAAACGTGGACTCTAGCTTATGTGACGATGATGGTGATGATTTAGCTTTGTTCACTCATACTTTACATACCTTGCTAAACATATTGCAAGACAATAGAAACGTCGAACAAAAAATGTAGAAAGTTAAATAAACCGCGTTTTAGAGCTGTTAAAAGAGTATTTTTATTTTTGTTTTCAAATTAAACAGATAGTTTGCTTTAATAAACTACTAGAACTAATTTTTCCATCGCAGACTTACTATACCATAAGCGGTTTACCCACTAATACCCAACCCTAGATAGGTATCTACCTTAACCACGTGTTGGAGTGTTCGGAAGGCTGTGAAGGTTCACCGCTGTTTTACTATTTACAAGGTCTCCCCTAGCTCGTGTTTGATATTCAACTCTACAATTATTATAAAGAGAAGTATATTTGTATGTAAAAAATTTACTCGGAAAGTACTAGACCCTTTTCAGAGATTCTTTTAGAAATTCAAAGCTACATTATCAGCTATTAACATAAACTATATTTTGTCTTCAAATATTTTATTTTCACCAGAATGAAAACTACGCGGGAAAATCCGCGAGGCCTTTCTAGTCATGTCTATAAAGTCCGATTGAATTAATGATAGTGTTATTGTATTAAAAAATATTTTTACAAATAAATTCCTACAACATCTCATACATTGACCTGATTCCATGATAAGTCGCTTAAAGCACTTTTGTTACGCACACCAGACAACAAAGGAATCATAAATATACTTCCTTAATACATATATTTAACTCCCGGACACAGAGCAAATATAAATATCATCAATATTTGTCCTGGGTGGGGATCGAACCCACGACCTTTGGCACATAAGACTCACGGATCACTATCAGCTGTGCGATCGGCCTGTAAATATATCCACTACTCAGAATCAATCACCACATTTCATGTTCCAGTCATGTCTAGAATATGCTGGAACAGAATACACTTCTTTGACTCGGGTCAATGCACTCATCACTCGTTAATCCAAAAAAAATATGTCACAAGTCCATACCATAAGATGAATGACCCTCGTACCGCTTCATAAAGACTTCTAGACGAGATTATGCGCACTCACGGACGGATTGAACCGAAGCGCGCCCGAAATAACATGCGGATACGCTCTCGCATACATTATGGCCGCAATGATAACATTACATGTCACGATTTGGGGACCCACTGTCTAAGGGCGCTGTTTCACTCGAGACGCGTGATAGAAGAGCTGTTTCCTCATAAATCTGATGGAATGAAGACTTGTGTCTTATCCACATTATTGTTGTCATTAGTATTTTAGTTCCTATGACTTTCACTTGGGGCGCCACCGTCTATGTAGATATGTGAATTTGACACTAACCTTTCTACGTACCAGCAAACACCGATAAGGTGGACTGACAATTTGTCTAGAGACGCAGGTCCGCGTTGGATTCATTCATAAAACCAATGGGAAAAAAATGAGAAACATACACAACATCTCATACATTGATCAAACTCGAAGATAAGTTGTTTCATCAATATTCAATTTCATCAATATTAATGTTTGTTGTGGGTGGGGATCGAACCTATATAGCTTTGGCGTATGAGATAGAAACGTATCCGAATGCGTGATCAAGCTCGGGAAAATCACTTGCTGTTTTTTTCATTAGAACAGGCTGATAGACAAGCATACGTGTCGCGTGATAATATGCGTCACGGCAAACTATTGACGCTCGATATCACAAGGATATCACTAGCGCGTTGCCAACATTTATTTGTTTAACTTTATTGCACAAAATGTACAAATGGCGGACTTAATGCCTGATGGCATTATCTCCCAGTCAACCATTACACAAAACAGAATATATATATATATAGTGCTGCAGACAATATATATACAAAATATATAAATATATGTATTTCACTTATCACATAATTACATGTGCAAGACAGCGTAATTTGAATGCATTCGATAAGGGCGAGATTAGTTTTCAGATGAACTACCATATGTTATGCGATCCCTGCTGAAGTTTCAGCTTCGGTACCCCTCACAAAAGCACCACACACTATCGTCAAATTGAAATAGCTCGCTAACTTCGTACTCAGAGTTTGTAATGGTACTTATTTTAAACACTAGACACGCATACAAAGATCCGTTTTATTATAAAACTTCTTTATTGACGGCTTTCAAACGTGGTTTATTAAACTTCTTACATTTATACAAATAGAAAATAATATGAGAACGATTACTACAACTTTACCGAATTGTCGAACCCAAAATTTAAACAATCTGCGTTTTGAAGCCGTTAAATAAGTAGTTTTATTATGAGTAGTGAACGCGTATATGTTGAAAAGTATTTTATAGGATATATCGTTGTTCCCGTTAAAATACGGTGATGAAATATATCTGCTGCAGGATATACCGCCATCTGTCTCATACGACACCTGGTGCAGAGGAATGTACCTATCTGGTGGTACCACATGGCAAACAACCATGTCACTATAGGATTTAACATTGTATTAATAAATTTATTTAACCTCTTTGCCTCGCAACAATTTAAACAAAACAAATTAAAGCAATTGTTTGTCAGAAATTAACTTTGAAAAAAGTAGCCCTCTAGTAATGCTATTTATTTATTTATTGGTCAACCAGTAATTGTTTGTTGTTGATAATATGTATGAAGCCAGAACTTATAACTAAGGTAACAATAAGTAGGTTCATACAGCATGCGTTGTGCAATCAGACGACATTAACTTCCTTATTCATCTAATTTAAAACTAATTTTATCTAAGTATAATTGATGGATTTGGCGCTTAATTGTGTGGCAAGGGGGGGAAAATAAGTCAATCTTATTATTATACTTATTGTGAAGATCTACACAGACTATTAAAAAAAGCCCATAAAAAAGTTGAATACACAGTTATAAAGCCGTAAAAAGAAGTTTTATCACGAAAATAGTTTTCTAAATAAACAAAGCAATTAAGCCGATATCGTAAAGGAATTTCAACTGAAATCGCTTCGATACCATTGTTCGCCTGGATTCATTTATTTATATCTAAAAATATATGTGATAGCATCCACACAATACATTTATTGTTCGAATGGAGTATACAATGTTCCAATAAATTAAATTGATAATTTGCAGTGTTAGGATGATAACACTATTTTTAGCCCTTTGTGTGGTTTTATTGTTGTCAGCCAGTGCTCTGAATAATGCAATAACTTCTATGTAATAAGTATGGAGAAAGTTTAATGTACCTTTATTGCTTAGGAAAATAGTGGATGCTATTTTAAAAGCAATAATGGGGTCATTGGCCTTTGAATGATGTACGATTCTTTAGTTAAGAAAGCCGACGACCAAGACTTACATAGTTCTATTAAACTAATATTTTAAGTGTGTGTATATATCGTCGTGTGGCACCGGTAGAGTAAAATAGTACCAGGTGTCGTAAGAGGCGACTGCGGTACCAGAACCACCGACAGATGGCGGTATATTCATCCACAATTGTGTAGCTCAATTGCACAGGACGGGAATGAGCAGCAGCATCCCTGTAGTGAAAGGCTGCTATAACAATTCACTCATCCGATGTTCTACTGTTCTACGAACTTTCGTTTATGGTGTTTATCATTATCATATCAGCCATTGGAAGTCCACTCCAATAAATGATTCAACAAAATTTTTCGCTGATTGTTTCGCCACACCCGAAACCCGGCGGCTTCTTGCGGCTTCCGGGTCCGGCATTGCAAATACTCAAGTGACGACGGTGCGGTACCGGTTGTCGTCAATCTCGTCACTGCGAGGTTTCGAATGACGAGGGGCTTCGGAAGCGCGGTTTGGTCTAAATTTCGATTTCTCGTTTTGTTGTCTGCCTGGATGCTTCCGTTTTACGATTCAGCGTTTAGTTATGAGTCATTTGTAGTTAAATGAGTTATTTTACTGCCAAAGCCAGGTGGCAAGTGTGTTGGCAATCCCAGCCCATCCCCGCCCTGTGTGTTTGAGCTGCAATGTTTTGGATGAATATACCGCCATCTGCCAGTTCTGGTACTTTAATCGTCTCTTCTGACACCTGGTATAGGCCAAGGTACGATTCTACTCTTCCGGTACCTTACGGTACTACTATACGAAACGTTGATATTTTTAGAGGTTTCTAATGTAGTGTTTTGAATATGTTTTTTGCAATTACTTTGCAAAAAAATGTATTCAAGATGCGATTAGCCGTGAGGTACCGGTAGAGTAGAATAGTACCTACCCCTGTACTAGATGTCGTAAGAGGCGACTAAAGTTGGCGGCTAAGGTACCATAACTGACAGACGGCAGCATATCCATTCAAAACATTGCAGTCAAATGTATCGGGCGGAATTGGGCTGCAGCATTCCCGTCACGAAAACTGCACTCTGCAATTGTTAACACACTTGCCCAGCGCGCTCAATCGCGGGCAAAATTTCCCTTTTCCTGGGGAGGCCTGCGTCCAGCAGTTGACTTCTAATGGCTGGTATCATGCAAACGATCTTCTCTAACACATACATATATCACGCCTGTGTTTTATCGGGGTAAGCAGACTATGAAACTTTATTTATACTGTTACACGCTTATTTATTCTTGGTACTTCTGACTTGGCCCTTTTTTAATCCCTCTTCAAAACTTGTAAAGTTAAATTTGCCTTTGTCGTCCTGAACCAACTCTTTCATTCCTTTCCGTTCTTTATATTTGTGCAGCCATTCTTTTTTCATCCATCCTTTCTATATGTACAAACCATCTCAACACACTCAAGTGTTACCACAACATCGTCTTTTATCATATAAAATACACAAATATTCATATTCGAATCAATAATATCAGTTTACAAATATTATAATTAATTTCCTGTTTCATCTATTTCAGGTACAAATACCGCGTTATTATGGGTAAGATTACATTTTGGCACAATGGCGACCAATTAACAAGGAATCCCATTGTGCTGACAAACGTCTGCTGATATTTGCTTTGGCGTGTGTCTGTTTTGATTGCGCCTTGATTAATGGGGCCTTGACGATTATGTTAACAAGTATCAGTATGTGTGTGAACAGCGGGATTCAAAAGGGGAGCTGTTATTTATAGATGTAGTCGAATCCACGACCCTTGCTGCATAAGACAGGAAAACAGGCTGACCCTGTTTTCCTGTCTTATGCAGCAGACCCTGTCCTTCAAATCTCTAATTATAAAGTTTCCACCAATTAATGACCCTAACAATGTGATTTTAATACAATAAGGTTGACCGCATACATACATCGTCATTGGTACCTCACTTGCGCCTACTTCTACCGCCAAATAACAGTGTTCGCATAGCTTTCTTCCGGTTTGAAGGGGGATAGATGTATTAAAATTATTTGGTAATATGTAACGGATGACGTTATTTATAGATGGAGTCGAATCTACGACCCTTGGCGCATAAAACAGAATAACTACTACCTACACCGTCAGGTCTTTCAAATCTCTAATTATAGTGTCCACCAATAAATGGTCCTTAGGATGTGGTTTTACACATAGGGTAGACCGCATACACAAAGGTCGTCATTGGTACCTCACTCTCGCCTATTTCTACCGCCAAATAGCAGTGTTTGTATAGCTTTGTTCTGGTTTGAAGGGTGAGAGAGGTAGTGATATTCCTTCTGATATTACGAGCGTCTATAGGCTGCAGTGACGCTTACTATCACGCGCAATCTATGTTTTAATAATTGTTTGTCGACCTGGCCTAATATGGTCTATAATGTCGTGTGACTGGTGTGATGTGTGTACGTATGTTGTCAAATTACACAAAATAACTGAAATCAGCTGATATGTGCAATGGAAATTTTCGTAACGACTACACTTGGCTTGTTGGACGAATACCGGCCAGCTGTAGATTTTAACAATTCATTACATTCTCTTGTATCGTGCATTGTGACGGTTTTATTTTAATTTTAATTGGTATTGTAGGGGCGATTCTTTTTTCCAATGGTTTTGGAAACAACGCAGGGGGCTGTCGTGCTAGAGACTTATATTACTTTACAAAGTCACCTGAGTTGCTTGAGTTATTTATTTATTTATTTTTTAAACCAGTATTTGTTACACCGTTATAATATGTATACAAAAGCCAGAACTTAAAACTATGTGTACAATAAGTAGGTTTACACAGCATGCGTTGTGCGATCAGACGATATTAAACTTTTCTTATGCATCTAATATAAAACTAATTTAATCTAAGTTTAATGATGGATTTAACGATTAATTTGGTAAGGGGAGGAAAATAAGTCAATCCTTTTATTATACTTATTGTGAAGTCTACACAGTCTAGGAATTGAGGAATTAGAACCAAAAACTGTCCTTCGTAAGGGAGGGGAGAGAAGATTAGTCACAAAACGGCTACTGCTGGACATGGGCCTCTACAATTGATTTCCAATAGGACCTATCGTATGCTGTGATCCTGCGGTTTTGATCAGATCGTCTGTCCACCTTATGGGTGGACTTCCTACGCTTCGTTTGCCGGTACGTGGTCTCCGCTCCACAACCATACGATTCCATTTGAATTAAATTGTAAAATAAATGTTTATTTGTAGTGAAAAAAAATCATCCTCATCTGACTAGCCATTGATAAATCCACTGCGGAACATAGTCCTCTCCAAGAAAGATTTTTGTCTATGAAAAAAAAAAATTATTTGCAATATTTTCTGTTACTTCTGTCTGTTCACAGCTCATAATAAAATTACTCTGAACACAAATTCTGGCACGCGTCGTATGCTTCACGTATTTTATGAAAGCCGTCAACGCTTTTCCTCCAAAAAATACTTAAAGAGTCCATGGAAAAATCTGTGGTATCCTCGTGTGATGGAACGCATTGTGGACACAACCGTTCCCTATTTGCCCCGGGAACGCGGAAGTATGTACTTAGGTCGGCCATAATATAGCACCGGGGTGGGGGGAGGGAAGGGGGCGGTAAGGATTAAACCTTTGAATTGTGACTTGAATACACCGCGGATAAGAAGCGTTCGGTTGACGAAAATTGTGGCCTCGTCTCTAATCTCTGAATCAATGTAGCGTTTACATTTATATCACCTATTTAACAAGTGACAAATTAATATAAAATAAATTATATAAATAATGTACGTGCCGAAATGTACCGGCAGTGTAGAATAGTACCTCCTCCTGTACCAGGTGTCGTATGAGGCGACTGAGGTACCAAAGCCGACAGATGGCGGTATATCAATCCGTGAAAGTGTGCTCTGCGCTCTAACGATTGCTAACACGCTTACCCAGCGCGGCAATTACGGGCATAATTCGGGGGGGGGGGGGGCTATGTCCAGCGGTAGGCCTCCAATGGCTGGAATGATGATGAAA
This sequence comes from Heortia vitessoides, assembly GCA_020976665.1. NCBI lineage: Eukaryota > Metazoa > Arthropoda > Insecta > Lepidoptera > Crambidae > Heortia > Heortia vitessoides. The sequence continues at coordinate 2,292,152 of JACJUM010003147.1, forward strand.
TAATGTATTACTACATAAATGCTTGAAGCAAAAGCATTGTTATTTTTAATGAAATGCTTTCTATTTTTAAGGAAATTTAATACAAATATTGCGGAAACAAGTGCGTAAATCTATTTTTTACGTTCTACGTACTACATACTCAGCTTTAATATTCACAAAATACCAAAAAAAAAATTACAACGTTACTGGCAGAGTAGAATAGTACCTCCTTGTATCAGGTGTCGTAACAGGCGGCCAAGGTACCGGAACTTTCAGATCGCGGTGTATCCATCCGAAACAGCGTTACTAAAATGCAGCAGGTAGTGGATGGACGGCAGCATTACTGTCGCGAACCCTTGCTCAGCAATTGCCACTACGCCTGGCCAGAATGGCAAGTTCCGAATCTCAGTCACCCCTTATACCTACCTCAAGCATATTGTCAATTGCTGGTGTTATAAATTGATTACTCTTTTACGTCAATAAACGATGGTTTCCTAAAACATAACTTAGTTTATGGCAATGAGTCTTATGCATTCCCGTCCTCGCGACCTAATAAGCCTCTCTTGTATGCAGTCGTGCCGGTACAACATCCAATCATACTATTAAGGGATTATGATAGTGAAAGCCTTGCTGGAGCGGACATTACCCCTTGTCTTTGGAATAATAGCAAACATTTGTTAAAATATATTACACATTATAATCATGAAAATCTTAAAGCTATATTTTGTACCTGAACTTTTAAAAATTAAGGGTTGGTGATAGTAGGGTGAAAATTTTGGGTTGTATGTATTTTTAATGCCACATTATAAGAAAATTAAAAAAAAAACAAATTAATTTTAAAAAAGAGTGTTAGTATTAGATCGCCCTTGTCACTTAGGCCTACGAAAAATAGATAGCAGCTGATTCTCATAAAAATTCATAAGAATCGGTCAAGCTGTTTCGGTGGGCTACGAAAACATTATGTGTGTCTATAAAACATTGGTATGTTTGAGTAAATCTGTGCCATACATAATGTTAATACCAGAAATAAAAGTTTGCAGTGCCCATCACACGACTCTATAAAATAAATAATTCTTTTAAGGGCAACCGCATAAGTTTTTACAATAAAAATACCAGGCAGAATTTAAATGGGCTTACCGATTTATATATTTAAAAGTCTGTGGAGAAGCTAATTTCTAAAGCATATCGTATTAAATTATTTTAATGATAAAACTGGGATTGAATGGCCTTGGAATTTATAACCTAGCTTTTAGAGTCAACGGTGGCTTAGACTACGGTAGGGATTCCATTAACACTAATTATTTAGTATTGTTAGAACTTTTATCACTGCCAGTTTTTCTTGTTGGTTCCTTTCAGTTGGCTAGTATAATGAACTTGTATTACACTTATTATTATTATTATTAGGCATAATTTAAATGTTAGATGTCTCTTACGATCCCGTCAGGTCATCAGCATTATGAATTTAATAGAATTTAGTATTACATATTTCTGAATTAAAATTGTTCAATTTATTATTTTTGACGATTCGAAAGTGCTAGTAATAGGCCTACTTGAATAAACTAACACTGTGACACGAAAATTTTATTTATTAGATAGATAATATTTAAACCTGCCAAATGAATATATACAAAATGTATATTGTTTTCATTCTATACGTAACGCTCCGTCAATTAGCAGATGTTCGGAAACACCATTAGGAAGCGACTCAAGTTTACGTCCTTACCGAGTAAGCTGCGTAAACAAACGCCTAATTAGAGTACTTTGAATGGAAGTATTTGAAAACAAATCATAAACGTCCATAAATAACGAACGGTAGACACAAGGCGTTCGTAATTACTCCATTTTGTTTTGGTAATCTTCTAAACATATATGTGCTTTGTCACCGCTATTAGAACAATTGTCAACAGTTAACCTCGTCGTCATAATCATCATTATTGCAGCTGCAGAAAGCTCACTGTTGATCTCATACAAAAGCTCTTCATTGGTAACTTACTCTAGCTAATTTCTACCGTCTAACAGCAGTTTCCGCATTGCTTTGTTAGTTTTAAGAGTGAGAAAACAGTGAAAATATTGGGTATAGTGACACAATACCATCAAGTCACAAGGTTGGCTGCGTGCTAGTGATATCCTTGTGATATAAAGAGAGTCTATATGCTGCGTTGACGCAGTGGATATTACGGAGACCGTGTATTTGTATGGCAGATGATTCGAATAAATAGACATGCCTTCCAAATTAAGTAAAAGGTTAAAAAAACATATTATTCACAAGCTGTTTATCCCGCGTATTTCGTAGTTATATATATATATATATATATATATATAAATTTTAATAATAATAAACATGATATTATTGCCTGTTCTGCCGAAATACAAAACTTTATACCGATTATTTTTTCCACAGGACAGGCTATGCCTAGTTCGGGGAATTGAAATGATTTTATTGTAATGGCGCATTCGGAAATAAAGATTTTATTATTTTATTATTATGCCGCGAAAGGCGCTGGGTCGAGCAAGACTTCTTTAACACACAATGGAACGTAGTTAACACATGAATATGTGTTCAATTTAGCCAGCACCCGTTAATCATCCAGATGAAGCTGACAAACTCCGTCGACTCCTCGCATTCGAGCATCCCGTGCCACAATTCATCAGTTTCTATTGAGAGCATTAACATGAAAGATATACAAAATGTGAGCCACTAATTATGTGACGCCTCGCTTACGTGCGTTAATAAACTCGGCAGTGGAATGCCTTGTCACTCGTCGCCTTGACAAGTTGTCGAGGCGACGAGACACACTCGTGACACATACTAGCTACGACCAGCGGTTCTGCCCGACTTCCCTTTCCTCGAGTGTAGAGATGAAATATAGTTTATGATGCAATGAAAGAGCATGGAAATCGGTCCAACATTTTTTTTGGGTGTCAAGCAGTTAACAGCTCTCTGCGGTTTCACTAAATAATAATAATAATATACTCTTTTTTGTACACCAAGAAAAACAACACAAGGACATCACAAAAACATGGAATAGTAGGTACAAGAGTCGGCCTTATCGCTAAATGCAGGCAACAACAATTCCTTACAGGCAACCTTTGGATAGAAATAATGTTAAAGCTGGTTGGTGGAAGTTAGAGGTGAATTTAGTACATAAATTTAGTACAACAAACAAACATACACCGTGATAAGTCGTTTAAATCACTTGTGTTACGGACATCAGACAACAGGGGAATCCCAAAAATTCTACTTAAATACATATATTTGACACCTAGACACAGAGTAAACGTAAATGTCATATAGATATTTGTCCTGGGTGAGAATCAAACCCTGAGCTTTCTAGTAGTAAGGGAATTTCCAAAATCGGTCTAAAAGTTTTTAAGCCTATTCGTTACATACAAAAATGTAAATCTTTTCTCTTTATAATATGAGTTTAAATTGAGATTCTCCTTAAATATATAGCTTTATAGATTAAAATAATTGAGACACTGCACGAAAATAGTACCAATATCCATAACAGATGGCGTAAGAAGCAACTAAACACGAACATTTGCAGTTAAAATGCAATAAGGTCCAGGATATCACGAAACGACCTTCTACGATTCTTCTCAAATATTTAAACTATCCACAGGTTTAATTTCATTGCCATGTTTAATAAGTGTTGCCATACACCCTTAATAAATTTAACTTTTAATTACCTACCTTCATATATACCATGAATTGTTTTATCTTTATAAATTTTTCCTTCATCATCATATCAATTTAACGAAATACCAAGGCAATTTCTAACTATTCTAGTTATAGCGAATTTTGAATCGGTGAGCGCCATCTATTGAGTTTTTTAGTACTAAAATTTTGCAAAATCCTTTATCGTAAATCCCACGGGAATTCACATTTTTTGAGATTATCAGTATGACGTATGTCTTTTCCCGTACTCTTAACTATATCTATGCAAAATTTCAAGAAGATAGGTTGTGTGTTCTAAGCGTGAAGGGGTAACAAACAACTTTCGCATTCACATTAGTTGGGAATGCACGCAGCTAAGCTGAGAGCTAGGCGCGGAGTTGTCCGTGTGACGTAATGAATGCCCTAACTAATTTATATACCCGCCCTTTCCCCGTTCACCCCTCCCCTTCAACCCCCCCCCCATTCCCCCTATCCTCAACTTGATTATCAAGCCATTTTGGACCAACGCCCGAGAGGACAGACATCTTGCGACTGTTCAATGCGTAAGTGCCGGGTGTAATGTTAAGATGTGCTCCTTTGTCGTTCTTCGTACTCTTGCACTCTTACACTGGAATGACTTGAGTTTATGAATGTGTTATGGAAATGCAACGATGCTTCATATCAACTGTTGGATGTCCACTGTTGGACATAGTTTTCGCCAAGGAAGGGGGAATGTTCGCCATAATTGCCGCGCTGGGCAAACGTACTTGCAATTGCAAAGCGTATCTTCGCGAATGGAATCCTGCTATGTTTACTTCGCTTTCGCTTCCTATAGTGTTCGGCGGGAACATTTTCTGGGTCAAGAGAAGTGTGTATCCTTTGCTAAAGTTTGCGCTACCCTTACGCCAAATTTTATCAAAATTTGTTTACTGATTATTACAGATAAACAAACAAACATACAGACACTTTTTTGCACTATAATAGGGTGTAATAACTTGGTTTTTACAATTAGCTTTTTACCGTCGAATTCATGACACAGACATGTATTTCTATATCAAATATCATAAACGATATATATGCATATAAATAAAATTGTATTGAGTGTGTGTACATACATACATTTACAAGATTAATATATACATACATATATACTTGGCGTGAAGTACCGGCAGAGTAGAATAGTTCATCCCATAGCACCAGGTGTTACAACAGGTGACTATAATCGAAAGATGGTGGTATATCTATCCGAAACAGTGCCTTAAATGCGCAGGGCGGGGATAGGCAGCAACATCACCATCGCGAATACTACGCTCTACTATTGCCAATACGCTTGCCCAGCGCAATAACTATATATAAATTTCGCCTTTTTCATGATTTATCACTGCTATAATGATGATGATCTACGCGATCTAAGTCACGGACAAGCACTAGTATTCAAACAAATACATTTATAATTTCCCTATTACTTTTCACCTTTATCTACGCTGGCAACATTTACGTCAGACATAGCTGTCATAGCAACGGCCCGTCAGTAATAGAGGTAATTGTATCGTCGTGCCTCCGATCGGCGATTTAATTACCAACGCGCACGAACTGCGGAACCAACGGGGAATATTTAGGCCTATTTACTTACGCTTTAAAATTTTGTTAATTACTCTATGCTTTAAGTAATTTGATTTTTATACTGGCAACACTGTTGTTGGCTATTGTTGACATGACGTATGTTCAAGTCATATGATGTGTGATTTTGGGGAGTGATATGTGTCCATGTTTGCTTTATTTTTTAACTAGTTTTTTCATTCCCTTAACAATATGGGGATACAATATGCTACTTGCTAATATAATACTTATATTCATGAAAAAGTTTTTGCCATGAGTAATTTTTGAGATTTGTAACCTAAATCCTGTGCACATAGTTCTATTTTAGGTGGAGTTCTCTTATTTTTTTCCAAAATAAAAAATAGCATATGACGTAGTATGAGAGTAGTTCTCTTAAGGTAAAAGAGTGTTTATATTTATCTCGGAGTCAAGTCCTTTTTTTATACTGGCTTTCAAATCCGACAAACAGTTATCTATAAATAAGTTAAATAACCAACGCGATACTACACATCCCTGTCTGACACCTCTATGGATGTCAAACCATTCAGTGTAGGCACCGTTTATTCTAACGCAAGCAGCACAATTTTTGTTAAAGGATTGGAATGCCTGAATCAGACGGTATTGAGTATTATATTTGTAATTCTTCTGTGGCCTGATGTCAGTAACACAAGTGCTTTTGAAGTCAATATATAAGATGTTGTGTGAAAAAAAACGTGTGTTCACTATTCGGTTGTGTCAGTCGACCATCGAGTTAGAGAATAATTGATTGTCTATGCCAGTATAAAAAAAAACGACTAAGATTTAAATATCGAACCGTTCAATATATTTGTCGCGTGCTGTTACATTTCGAACCATTTTAAATATATGCCGTATTTTCAAATTTTGAACGGTTTCAAAAACTTTGCCGCGCATTTTCAAATTTGGAACTGTTCACCCTGCTTCTATTTATTAACATATTTGTTTTAGTCACGAGCGCGCACGCTCGGAATTGGGATCATACGGGAAAATTAATGTAGTTGTTTGTCGGCCATGTTTAATTTACGCTTGGTGTAAACAAGTGAATTGAGATTTGTTGGTAATGCATCCGTTTATTTGGTGGGCCTGCTCGCGATGTTTCCTTGTATTGTGCTGTTAGTTGGGCTGTAGGCTGTTCCTGGCAAAGTTTTACCAAATTATTGGTAAAACCGCTCCCAATTTGTGGATGTTAGATTGTTCTCTTATTACAAAGTTGTACGAATAATGTTTGCTTTTGTTGTAAATTATATTGTACATTAAAAGCTCTCCATTCCCGCAGTGTTGCATTTGGCGTCTACCTTGAACTTTGATAAAACATTTGTTATAGTCTAACAGTGGACTTTTTGTGGCTGGTATGACGATGAACTCAATACAGCAAAGTACTAACTTTCTACCCCCGTTTTAACCTCTTAGGGAGCAAATTTTTAAATAGTCTTCCTTAGGGCTCCCCTACATTATAAAAGGAACTCCTGAGCAAAGTTTCAAGTTTGTAACTCTTATAATTGCAGCCCTGCGGTGGTATTAATCAGACATTTTCTCTTTTATTTATATAGATTCCCCTGTTGTCGAATATCTGTATGTGTTGTACCAATATCCTGTCATTAATACGCATAATTTCTCACCTTTTCTCATCCGATACTAGAATTGACCCTCACCTGTCTGACCTCTCACAAGTATAACCTTAAACGAAATATTAAAGGTGAACCCGGTCATAAAGGGCGCGTTCGAAAATGGAATCCCATTGATCCGACACGGGTCGCATATCTTAAACTCAATATCTGTTATTCTTTCGAGGAATCGATGTGGTGTGAAAGATGGTGTGACAACAATAGAGAAAGTAATTTTAAGATGGTTTGGACATGTAGGAAGATGGGTGAAAGTGGAATGACTGCATAAATGTGTCGAGCATAAGTGAACTCAACCTTAACTATGTAGAAGAGGTATTAAACGAGCGTGTGTGAAAGGATTAATGCGAGTAAAGGAAGCGAGACGGGTACGCCAAGTTCGCAGCAAGTGGAGATCCATAGCCTCTGTCTACCCTCTTTGAGCACAGGCCTGATGTATGTCTGTATGTATGTAAGTATTTTTCAAGTTATCAATCCGATTTGTTTAATTAGTTGTAGTAATTGCTTGAACGACTTCACTTTCATCAATTAATTAATGAAGGTGACAAGATATGTTTCACTTCGTTTGACGTTTGACTTACCTTTCTGGGTGTTTTTTTTACTTTGTATTTTTGAAGTCAGCTAACAAGTATACGGTCCGCCTGATGATAAATGTTACTTTTTAATGTACCACACCATATCACTCGTGTCATCACAAAGATATCACTAGCGTGTCGCCAACCTTGTGAGCTGAAGATACAATGTCACACATTACTTAGTAAATTTACCGGAACATAGCCATACGAACACTGCTATTTAGCTGTAGAAATAGGTGAAAAGAGTTCATTGTAGACCTTTGTCAGAGGTCTGCCTCTTGTAAATGCTCTAGCAATGCACTATTAAGATCATTGTAGATAAATCTTTTATTTCTAGTATTTTTTAGTCTGTTTTTTATTAATTTGATGTTTACCTACAGTCACTCGAATGTCTTAATTCTACAAGTGTAGTTTCCGCAAAGTATAAATAAGAAAAACAAATGTATAAATATAAACAATAAATAATTATTTACATTTGATTGTCATCTACATGACACAATGCGCAATTATTTCCACACAAATAGTTTCACCGTGACAAAATAACGCAACAGAGCACCGGGGTCATAAAGTTCGTCCGATTGGTTGGCAACTATGGCGGCGGCGGAAATCCGCTGCGTAATTGTCGCCGTGAGGGCTCTTTTGTTTCGCGCCCCGGCGCCGGGCGGGGAGTGCGCCGTGCAACTTCACCTTTGAGTACCGCGTAGAGAGGGATACCGCGGTATTTACAGCGATTTATGGGTAGCTTTCGGTGTTTTACTGCAAAGGCGTTTTTAAGTTGTATATTTTTATAGACTTTGCCAATTCATTGTTGTAAAATAAATTAAGGCGTTTAAAGAGAAAATTATTTACGTGTCTTCTATAATGATATTATGAAGAGGTTTGTATTTTTATTTGTACGAATAGTCTTAAAATCTACAGTATTGATTTCAGAAGTTCTTCTACAATGCTATATTCTTCTAGAGTAACAAAGGTTATATTATATTGTCAAACAAATTGGGATCCCTACCTAAATTGGCAATATGTGAACAGGACTTGAATTCTTGTACGTTTGTAACAAGTAAACTCAAAAACTGCTGGACTGATTTAAAAAACTTTTCTACTTATACAAAGGTGCGGTATCAGCCATTAATATAAACTGTTATTTTTCCCTATATTCTTACGAGAAAGGGAATTATGCGGGAGAAACCGCGGGATGTTGCTAGTTTTTAATAATGTGCTAGTTTTCCCGTCTGCGTCAGGTCCAAATAAACTGCACCAAGTATCACGTCCTTTGGGACACCTCTTTTTTCTGGATCAAAAGCTTATGTCATCCTTTGACGTCCGATATATATATATATATATATATCATCATAATTTCAGCCATTGAAAGTCCACTGCTGGACATAAGCCTCCCCAAGAACAGGTAAATTTTGCCCATAACTGCCGCGCTGGGCAAGCGTGTTGGCAATTGCAGAGCGCAGCTTTCCCGACGGGATTTTTGCTGCCCATTCCCGCCCTGTGCATTGGAGCCACACTGTTTTGGATGTGTATACCGCCATCTGTCGGTTCTAATACTTTAGTCGCCTCTTACGACACCCGTTAAATTTGTTTGCTATTCTATTCTGTCGGTACCTCACGGCTCATACATATATGTGCAGACACAGGCTTATATATATGTATATATGTAATATACTCGATAATATTTGCTTATATTTTGTATAACCTTAGTCGGATTTATGGTACCAGAAAGCGAATAAATAAATAATTGGACAAATATCATTGAATATCACATTCCTATTTCTTCTATTTGGCTCGCCTTGTTTAGCAATTTCAGTATTTTGGTGATATTAAGATAAAGTTACCCGGGACCACAGATTAAATATTTACAGATTGTCCGCTCGAACGTGAAACGTCTATATCTTCGCTGAAACGGTCTAGAGCTCAATTTACAACGGTCTAGAGCTCAATTTACAAAACATAACTTTTATAATTATTTTAATCTCTACAAATTTAGGATTTTATGACCAAGTAGTAGAGTTCGTTATCACGTGTTAAATTTTGACAGATATAAATCGGTCTATCTAAACAAAATGTACGCATTAATTTCAACTACATTTCATATATAGACCTGACTCCGTGGTAAGTCGCTTAAAGCACTTGTGTTACTGACGACAGACAACAGAGACTCGTATCTTGCAGAAGCAAGATACAAGAATAAGTAAATGTGCGTATCATCATCGCGTGATGCGTTGATACGCACATTTAATCTTCACGCGATTTGCGTGCTTGCTTACGTCCCGTAATTTTTTGCGAACAAACCATTGCTGGACCTCAATTCCAGCGCTACCGAACGCGAAAGGTTGGAGTCGCTCATTAGTCGAGCGGCGGGGGACCCGAGGTCCGTGTGCGTCCTCGGGGGGGGGGGGGGGGGGGGGGGGGCTTGAGTGGACCATCTCGATTTTCTGAATCTGTGTCGCCACGTCCGTGCAGGGTCGACTTTTATCTCGTTCGGGCTCACTCGTGCACGTGAATGGAGATGAATAATTTGATAAGGAAATGGGATAATTGGAGAGTTTGGTGGTAGTTAGTGAGATCACGTCAACTTATGTTACCTTGATGTATTATTCAGGTATGATTTGTATCGATTGTAAACATGATCTGTCGATTAACCTGACGGGACCGATGGCGCAGATGGTAGTGATCCTGCCTTGTGCCCCACGGGTCGTGGGTCCAATTCCTACCCAGGGCAATATTTATATAATATTTTTTTGTTTGTTCTGTGTCTGGGTGTAAAGTGTAATTTAAGTAATATATTTGTGATTCTTTTGCTGTCCGTAACACAAGTGCTCTAGCGACTTATCACGAAATCCGGTCCATGTATGAGATGTTGTAGGAATTTATTATTATTTATTTTAAGAGCTCAAGTTTTACGAAATTACTAATTTAAAGATTTTTCCATACAAACTTACAACCCCTAATTTATCTCTTTAGGGTTAATTCTTTAATTGGTGTGTGGCCGTATTTTAAATTAAAATAACTGTCAAAATTAACGTTTCGTGCGTGCGTCTGTACGTCTGTGAGAACTTTTTCTTTTATATAGTTACATTTGTATAGATGTTAATGTTGTAGCCGTGTTCTCCCGAAGAATACTCCGTTTGTGACTAGAACAATATCGCATATTTATTTATTTATAATTCTTGGAAACTATCACAGCATAAAACGCTTATATATATCTTCTTTTTCGTACATTATGTCTTCTGTTGTGAGTTCGTTCTTAAGGTAACCGAAATGTGACTGGACTTTTGAATTTTCCTCAATAATTTTTCTGCAACGCTTTGGAGTACCGGCGGAGTAGAACAGTACCTTTGTACTAGGTATCGTAAGAGACGATCAAAGTACATCCATCTGAAATAGCATAACTTAAGAACTACATAAGTGGGGATAGGCAGCAGCATCCACATCGCGAAGTTGTGCTCTACGATTGCTTCCACGCGGGCCCATTGCGGCAATCCCCTACTTTGGGGAGGCCAATGTCCAACAGTAGACTTTCTATGGCTGATATGTTGATGATGATTTTCCTGCAATCCTATATCTTATTGAAATGTTAACATAACATCAACATGACAAGCATATGAAAATATTCTTGAATTCAATTTACCTATATGTGAGATCATAAAAGTAATGTAAAAATTTAGTTTAGTTTACTTCGATGTTTAATGAATTGTTGATCTGTTCGATCTGTATGAAACTTGTCACAATGATGACCTTTTTTGGAGTGAAATAGTAAGAGACGTACGTACTCATACACTTTCGCGTTTTTCATATAAGGAATTATCAAATAAAGCATTTCTTTAATTGAACTGTCGGTATCAACCACGTATTGAAATTAATTTTAGAATTTATGTTCATCAAGCGAGATTAGGCGAGATCAGAAAATAACCTCGTAGAGAACAGAGGAATCAATAAATATTCTAGTTAAATACATATATTTAACACCCAGACACATAACAGACATAAATAAATATTTGTCCTTTTTGGGGGTTAAACCAAACCTTTGACGCTAAAAATCGCTACCATCAGCGCCATCGGGCCCATCGTAAAAGTTGGTGTTAACACCTAACAAGAAGCATAGGAGTTCAGTTTTGAATTGCAAAAAGCATCCGAGTGAAATATTTTAAATTTGTCCCATTTAAAGTCCACCGTTGGGCATAGTCGAAAGGAAATGTTGCCTATAATTGATGCGCTAGGCAGGCGTTATGGCACCTGCCGCTTGCCCAACCCCGCCCTTTAGGATTTGAGCTACTTAAAAATGTTTTATAGTATTTACGCGTTCATTCAATGAAACTTTATTTTTGTTTGACGTTAAGGTAACATTGCAGCACTCTTTCTCAAGATTGCAGCTACGCAATTTGGGATGGATATATCGTTACCTGTCGATTCTGGTACCTCAGTCGCCAACCCCATACAGGGAGAGGTACTGGTAATCCACGACGCACAACGTTTTGTCAGAACCAATATCGCACCCCTAGATGAAAACTGTAACAACTCAAAACTGTAATTATATTTAGACCTTTCGGAATTAATGTAAATTATTGGATCAGGGTTTATGACTTGCATACTTAGTCGGAAATAAATCATTTCTAAACGTGTCTGTTAAAATCTGCCAAAAGGACTTTTCGTTCACATTTAGTAATAATAATAATAATAAATTCCCACAACAACTGTTGGTGTTACGGACGCCAGACAACAGAGGAATCACAAATATACTACTTAAATACATATATTTTACACCCATACACAGAGCAAACACAAATATCATCATATAAATATTTGCTCTGGGTGGGAATCGAACCCACGACCCCTGGTGCACAAGACAGGATCACTACCATCTGCGCCATCGGGCCCGTCAAGTAATAAATGGCAATGTTTCTAGAAATGTGGGAAATATATTATTTTGATTTGATGCAGTCTTCATCTAGATGTGTTATATGTTCGATGAAGTGAACCGATGTATCTTATATCTCTTGAAGAGATTTATGTCTAGCAGATGCCTTCATACAGCTGATATGATGACGCTAGGAGTTCGAATTCACCATTCGCCTTTACGGCCGATTGAACGTCGCGAGGCAGGCTCGAGGCAGACGCGAGGCAGAGGCCGTCGCAAATCCGAGGCACTACATCGCCGTGCCTTTTGTCTCGCGCAACCATTAAAATTCATCTGCACATTTCTGCCTCTTTGTGCCCGCGCATTCGTCGCAATTTTAATCACTTAAGCGAGGCGTCCCGGCGGTGGCGTCTCTTCAAATAAACTCGTAAAACTTGCCATAAAACCTTGGCGGAGAGGGGGGGGGGTTTGGAAAAGTGGAAAAGCCCCTCCACCCTGGCTTTATGGCGCGATGCTCCAAGCTGAGCTCATTATTTGGACGTCAGTCTCAGAATTATGCCTGATTGCAGACTCTCGTCCGACCAATTAAACGGATCCGTAAATTGAACGAGGTACCGGGCCGCCATCGGCTTTTTACTGTTTTTAATTTTGCCGGCCTGCTCCCACGGTTTTGTTTTTGGGGAGTGGATGGGGGTGACGTGTGTGCTTTTTTATTTGTAGTATAGGCAACCGAAACAGAATAATAAAATCACTTTAAAGTATAGGGCAAAATCACTCAGACCTTGAAAACAACGCAACATTTTTATCCGATTTTTTTGTAATAGATAGTGATTTAAAAGGAAGTTTTACATATTTCGTCCAAGCATATTATACTAAAGAAACACAGGTAACTTATAATTCTCTAATTTTTAAATCGCAGACGCTGGTTAATCACGACGATATAGATCTAAATAATGTATTACGGAATAGTATCGTTACAAAAAACGATGGCATATGTCTATGTATCTCTTAGGGATAACACGCAATAACCATTTTTATCTTTACTGCACCCGTGCGAAGCCGGGGCGAGAATGCTGCTGCTCATCCCCGCCCGCACCGTTTTATTTGAGTTTCTCTGACCATGTACCTCAGACGCCTCTCACGACATCTGTTACAAGAGAAAGTACTATTATATTTGAAGTACTAATAAAAATCACAATGTGACGTTCGGGAAACGTTAACTTTTCGGGATAAACAGGAGTTAGGAGTTGAGATTCTGTAAGGTTCAAGCTAACAAACTTATCGACTTTCGCATTGACAATATCAGTATGCAATATAGCACGTTTTGTTTTAAATAATTAATGTGAAGATGGCGCAGATGATAGTGGGTGGGATGAGATCGATTCCCAGAGCAAATATAAGATAGTTGTGTTTTCACTGTGTCTGGATGTTAAATATATATATATTTGAGTAGTATATTTGTGATTCCTCTGATGTCTGGCGTCTGTAACACAAGTGTTTTAAGCGACTTACCACGGAGTCAGGTCAATGTATGAGATGTTGGGGGAATTTAAACAAAAAATGTAATGCAGTGTCATTTTTGATTGTAGAACATAATATGAAAAGAGTTGGAAGCTCAGTTTGAGGCTATCATCCCAGCGCGTTACACTTGCTTTATATTTTAAGTGTCATAATCATCATATCAGCCATTACAATTCCATTGCTAGGCATCAGCCTCCCCCAGAAAGGGGGAATTTTGCCCAAAATTGCCGCAGTGGGCAAGCGTGTTGGCAATCGCAGAGCGCAGCTTTCGCGATGAGGAGGCTGCTGTCCATCCCCGTCCTGTGCATTTGAGCTACACTGATTCGGATGGATACACCGCCATCTATCGGTTCCTGGTACATAGGGAGGTACTATTCTATTCTGCCGGTACCTCATAACATCTTTTTAAAGTTTTTTTTTTATTTTTTAAGACTAAATAAATAATTTATTGTAAATAAAATCTTTCTTTAATAATTTCTTAATCGAAATCCTTATAACAGTCCGCTAAATTGCAGTGCGCTAATGGAATGATGGCGGCCATATTTTGTAGTCGTTGCAGCGAAAGCTGAAAGAAGTCCGTGACTTAGATTAATGTCGGCATGGCGTTTCTCGTGCAAAATTGTACACGTGGATTTGCGCGCCCTCAAAAAAGGCTGAAATCATGTAAGGGTAGTTATTTATTTATTTATTAGGTGCTCGCACGCGATTGCCAAGTATATTGTTGCTAGTAGCAATGGGCCTTGATTATTTATTTTCTTTTGCATGTATTTGCAACAATTGTGGGCAGTTTGGTGACTATTTTATTACAGAGTCAGCTAACGGCGGCATATAATAGCAACTGGGGTATACCGGAGCCGACAAAGGGTGGTATTTCCATTGGATACTGTCAAGAAAATTAGGTCTTCGAGTTTTGCGTGGAAAAGAACGCGACCAGGCAATTAACGTTTTGGAGATCGTGTTTTTGAGGAATGAGGAATGATTCTTTGGTCCTTTAGCTGTAGAGTGGTACCATTCGATTTCTTTTTATTTTTAGACCAGGTCGACAAACATGCATATAATCCGCGCCATGAAACCTTGGAATATCACAAGGATATCACTAGCGCGTTGTGATTCAAAAGATATTATGTCACATACCCATTAATATCACACGGCAATGCGAACACGATTATTTGGCAGTAGAAATAAGTGAGAGTGAGGTACCAATGTAGATGACCTTTGTGTACCTCATGTTGTTAATTTAATATTCACACAACATCTCTTGAATTGACCTGACTCCGAGGTAAGTCGCTCACCACGGGCATCAAACAACTGAATAAACACTAATACTATTAAATACATATTTAACACTGAGACACCTAACAAACCAAATCATCATAGCAGCTGTGAAAGAAAGCCCACTGCTGGGCATAGGCATCCCCAAGAAAGGCGAAATTCGCCCATAATTGCCGTGCTTTGAAAGTATGGTGTCAATCACTACCATCCGCATAAATCTGCATAAATAAAGTTGTACAACTTCATAAAGGTAGACCTCTTACAAAGATAGTCTGCATTGGTACCTTTAACCTATTTCTACCGCCAAATTTTCGTTGATTTCCGGTTTGGAAGTTGTAATATTGCTGGCAGCTTCGGTTTCGAAGGTGTAAGAGGCAATAATATTACTGGGTAAATGTGAAATTATATTTTTAGTTCACAAGGTCGGTGACATACTAGTGATATCTGTCTGCGGTCACGTTTATCATCAAGCGGACCGTATTCTTGTTTTCTGGCTTCATAAAATAAAAATAATTAAACATACATTTTTTGTCATTGTTAGTAACGCTAGCTGTAAAGTTATCGGAGCATTTAACAAAATATGTAAAATGATAAATGAATTTCTATAGTAGCTCTGTTTTAAACAGTTTTATAATGAGAATCAAACTCAATCGAAATCAATAAATAACATCACCAGCATCTTAAATAGTCCGTGGAGCGTCCACTGCTGGACGTTGACGGAGTGCGTATAATTGCCGCGCTGGGCAGGCAGGCCTATTGGCAATCGCAGCGCGTACTTTCTCGACGAGAATGCTACTGATCATCCCCGCTCTGTAGCATTTGTACTTCGTTGATTTTTTCTTAAACTATTTCTTTTTTCTAATGTATTCTCTTTCTTTTTACATGTAATTGAACAATATATGAGACTCGCACAAATGAGTAAACAATCCGATAGCAATTTTTTTGTGCAATATCAAATGTATGTTCGTGTTTTCAATTAAGGCCATTATATGCGATTGGCCTATCAATACCTAATTGGCCTCGAAGACAATGGCAGGCTTTTTATAGGGTTACCATTACGTTTTGAGTCCTGCCTTAAACAAGGTATTTTTTTTATCCAATACACGTATTTGCATTAGGTTGATTTTTAAATCTTTTTGGACTACTGAGATTTCAATTCTAGCGTCACTAGAGGGATAGGAGAGGCCCAGGAGAGCGGTCCTACGCCTGATTGAACCCGGGCACATAGCGCGGTCCCCGCAAAGTTCACGAGAACTTGCGCCACATTTGACACATAAGGTTTTGAACCTAACGACTCGTACCTAGATCGCAGCAAGTTGAGATCCATAGTCTCTGCCTACCCCGATGGGCTACAGGCGTATTGTTTGTATGTCTGTATGTATTTGTGATTCCTCTGTTGTCTGATGTAACACAAGTAATTTGACGGGCTCGATCGCGCAGATGGTAGTGATTCTATCTTGTGCGCCAAACGTTGTGGGTTCGATCCCCAACCAGGACAAATATTTATATGATGATATTTATATTTGGTCTGTGTGAAGGTGTGAATATTTGTATATATGTATTTAAATATAGTATATTTGTGATTCATCTGCTGTCTGATGTCCGTAACACAAGCGCTTTAAGCGACTTATCATGGAGTCAGGTCAATGTATGAGATGTTGTGAATTGTTAATACTTTATGAAACTTACTTCGGAGTCGGGCCAATGTATGAGATGTTGTGTATATATTATTCATTAATATATCTATCTACTACTGTTTATCATAAAAATATTATTGTGGCTATAAATTGAGATATAAACTATCTTTAAAGTTTAATCAAACTGTACACAGTAAGCAAAAATTTACTAAAATCCGTCAAGTAGCTTAGAAGTTCGTCCCTGACAAACGTCCGTGACACGATTTTTTTATATATATTTTTATTATGATTTTTTTAGTTCTGAGTCGTATAGCCTGAGGTGTGGTCGCCCCACCACCGTGGGAAGCGCCATGTGGACGGTACCACCAATTGTTTTAGCTCCAAGCCAATTAGCCTTCGATCCGCTTGCAATGCAGTTTAAACGGGAAAGTTTATAGTCGGCTATTTATGACAGCGTGATTTTTTAATCTTTATGTATACATAGCTATATATAATCCAAACCTATATATATAGCAGTGCCACATGGTTTTATACGCTTAAGTTGTTGAACTCTCATGCTAACTTTGAACCACCCTATATACCTTCGTATCGAACGATTTCCGGAAAAATATTTTACACATGTTTCATGCTTCTAATGATGAACTGAATTTTATTCGAATTACTTTTTCATACACTATGGTTTTCTTCGTTCAGGGAGTGATTTTCTAAATTCCTTTCTATCTAATAAAAACCCTTATAATTGATACCCTGCCTGATATGTCAGTCAGTCAGTCTTTTTTTTATATGTATAGCTTCTACTGTTCGTATGTATGTCACTGAATTCTTAAATGACTAGACTGATTTACAGTTAGTGCCCTGGGTGGTTTTAATGAATTGTTCTGAATGCATCCAAGTGGGAGCTTGGTTTATTTAAATTCTCAAGCAGATGGCGCTGCAGTCGGTATATAGGTTTAATCAGGTATATAATCGCTCGAAATATCTTGCAAGACAATGTTTGTCGGGTCCACTTGTTATTTTACAAAGCTTTTCTTTCAATTTGACGGTTTGCGGACCCGATTGCGCATTCGGTAGAGTCGCTATCTATCTCTACCTGCAATCAGCAGTATTCGCATTGCTGTGTTCCGGTTTGAAGGGAGAGATACGCAGTGAAATCACTGTGTAAAGTGACATGATATCTTAATATCACAAGGTTGGTGATGCGCCAATGTCATCACTAATAACACCAGTATCTATATTCTATAATCTGTGATGACGCTTACCATTACGAAGACTATATCCTTATTTGTCGACTCAGTAGTAAATGGAGTTACTTGATTTATAGCCAAATTCATTACTACGGGAGATGGTAAATTGAAGTGACAGTAGACACATAATACCGTATAGTTCCCGAATGGGGACCGTGTCACGGCAAGCACCTAGGTCATCAGCTGAAAAAGTAGATAAACGATCCGATAGAACCCGCAGGATCACATTATCTGGTACCCGTATGTAAACGAGGATTTAAGGAAGCCTGAGACTGTATTCCCCGGGGAAAAAAGGGTTCGGTTCTCGTTTAAAACTGAGACAAGTTGATGCTTGCATTTGCTAACATTTTCCACACTGTTTGATAGCTTAAATGACACGTCATAAATCGAGTGTCAAGCCAACTGTAAACATATATTTTATCATGTTATGTCTTCGCATGCCTTCATTACTGTAACGACACGGTCGGTGGCCTGAAGACCACATTTGAGCGGACTTTCACCGTATTGCGCACTGTAATCGATTACGGAGAAACTGGAAATGATGTTACGTATTGGTACGTAATTCGGTGCATTAGTCGAGGTCTGAATGTCTATGCTTTATGTTATTGTTGTATACTAGCGACCACCCGCGACTTCCGCTGTCTGACTGATTGATTGACTGACATATCAACGCACGCCCTAAACTATAAGGGTGAGTAATTTGAAATGTTTTACAGGGTTCCTTTTATAATGTACGGGAGCTAAGAAAAATTCACCCCCTAAAGGGGTAAAAAGGGGGTACCGTAAGTATGGGGGGGGGGTTAAGTCAGTATAAAAATTCTACTACTTCACGTTAACTGAAACCGCGGAGTGTTGCTAGTCTTTAATAAGAACAAGGATTAAAATTTAGCCGAATGAATGAAATGAATTGAACAATGTTATTCCTTGAATGGGAATTTAATTTGTAAAAGCTTTTAAGCACCCCAAACTTGCATTAAACTCATAAATTAGTTTTACAATTATCTCATCATCAGAAAACTACATCTACACCCAGTAACAAAGTATATAATATATTTTATGTATATAGTAGGCGTGTAGTATATAGTATAAAAATAAAAGATCTTCATCTTAAATTGATAAATGTAAGCAAGATATGTATTTCTGGAATTTCTTTTCAATGGTGAATTTATTTTCTATTATTCTTAAGGTTTTTTTCTATGGGAATTTTGCACAGTATTGCTGCCAGGGAGCGAAGACTTCATCCCGTAAATACAAGAAATCTTCAGGGATGAGATATAAAAGCCAGGCTTAAAATAGAGAAATGTTTTTATGAATTTGTTCCTTAGTTACAAACCGCGATTCCGCCCGCGTTTTTATATTATTTTTGCGCAACGGAAACTCTCAAAGCGTATATTTTTTCCCCTTTTTGGCCGCATTTTTGATTTACGCTCCTATTAGTCGTAGCATGCTTTTATATAGCATTAATTAATCTGCCCATCCGTTACAAAGTTTACTTCGAACAGACAAAAATTAAAAAAGTATTTTGTACACGTATTTGGATCTATCCATATGCATTTAGTAAAAAGCAGTTATTTTAATATTACAAACAGGCACTCCAATCTTATTTATATGATATATTACTTTGTTTACCAACCGTTTAAAGGCCTGTGATAAATATTCCTTTCAATTTTTATTATGAGAATAAAAAGAAAGATGACTCCATTAACGATTTGACCTTCTGGCTAACGAAAAATAAAAGTTACCATATCATTACCTTTCCCCCATAATTACCAGGCCTCGACTGGAACGGGGAATAAATTGTTGCGCTGTTTTATTTCCGAAGGCCGCGCTGGTGATTTGCATGAGAAAATTTTTCGTTTCCTTGCAATAATTATCTTAATTGATGTCCGTGTCTCTTTAAATGTAGAGACGTGGATTGAATTTATAATATACATACACATACTTACTTTGCCGTGAGGTACCGTTAGAATCGTCTGGAAAATACTCTCCATTTCTCTGTACCAGTCGACTTAGGTAGCAAAACCGAAAGATTGCGGTATTTTCAAAGCACAAGGCGGGAATGGGCAATAACACCCGCATTGCGAAAGCTACGCTCCGCGATTGCCAACACTCTTGCATAGCGCGGCGATTATAGGCAATTCCTATTTTTTCAGAGGCCTATGTCCAGCAGTGGACTTGCAATAATTGATATGACACGTACATACATACATCACGAGAGGAACTCCACTTGATACGACCTTGGTATACCTCTCTGACTTCCCATATTCGTACTAGTCTTGTTCTTGGTACTTCTGCCTAGATCCTATACGAACTATTCCAATCACTTCTGATCTACATATTTGTGCAGTCACTCTACTTCATCCAGAATGGATGAATTTTACATTTGGATTCTACATGTGTGTCAATTCTTTGTCTATTGGTGTCACATCACCATCTTTTATTTATAGATAGTCATCATTGATTTTATCACACTATTCTTTAGTCTATCTCTCAAACTCAAACCATTCATATTTTAAAGTTATCTATAGTTTAAAGTGATCTCTATCTTCAACATTTATTAATCTAGAGTTTGTATATGCGATTATATTATTTTAGATTTTTTATTACCACACACGAATAATATATTTATTCGGTGAAGATGTGGAAAAATTTCATGATAAATCGAATCGCAACAAAACAATAAATGTTTTCCCTTAAATCATATTTGTTGATAAAAGTATCCTGTCTCCTTAGCCCAGGATTGTGAGAAGGTACTCAGGCTTGATCCCTTCCGGACCACAGCCCTACCATTCCAGACCTAACCTTGCATAGTCCGATTAGACATCCACTGGTCCGTCATCCTTTATCTCCAGTTTACACTGTCACATAAAACGTATACAATATTAGGCTAGCTATTTTCACATCATTCTGACCTTTACCTGACGATCGGCGCCACGGTCGAGCGGGCTTTACTCGACTATTCAGGATTGCCTATAATTAGCTATATAAATCTATGTATATAAAAGGGAAAAGCAAACCGGCAAAGTAGAATAGTACCTCCTCCTAGACCTTTTACAAAGGTATAAAGTCGTCTGCATTGGTACTTCACTCTCACCTATTTGGTGTTAGCATTGCTGTGTTTCGGTTTGAAGGATGAGATAAAGCAGTAGAATAACAGGGTAATGTGATATAGTTTTAGTAGTATCTTCAGTTCACAGAGTTGGTCACACGCTTGTGATATCCTTGTGATGACATGAGCGTTTATAGGTTGCGGTCACGTTTATCATCAAGACCGCATGCAAACAAGCATGCGGTCTTGATGAGCTGGCTGACAAAAAAAAAACATTCTCAAACACAAAATCGTCAATAATATACTCAAAGGTCCAGCGAAATTGAATTGTCTGTCCAGTTATAACGTTTGGCGAGTTAACAATTCTATGCAGACGACCTATAGATATGTATCTTGAAAATCTTGACTGATAGAGATGGATTAGAGTCGACCTGGTACGTAGATATTACATGAGGTGTCGGCAGTCATTAAGTATTATGTTTGTGTTTGTTAAGTCCGTAAGTCGTCACGTGCGGGAAATTATTGGATAATCGATTTGTATGTTTACCTACTTGTAAACGCGGGGTATTTGTTGGTGTAGTTTGCTGTAATGCCTTGGTTACAGATTTTCTTTATAAAACGACAACGACTGACCTTCAACTTACTAATATAAAAACGTGAAAGTTTATAGAAATGTGTATATAGATGTATGCTTGGCACTCTTTTATGCAATTACTGCTGAATTAATTTTGATAAAACTTTACAATAATGCTGCAATGTATCAAATACCGCTTATAACTTTACAAGTTGCGTCATACCTTTACATGAGGTAGACTGCACACAAAGGTTGTCTGCATTGGTACATCAAACAGACTGACATATTAAAGCGTATGTTTTAAATACCGTACCTGCATACTTGTATATAGCTTTATGTAGCTTTTATATTGATAATTACTGTGCCTGCGACTTTGTCCACGTGGAATAGTTTTTTTGGGTACCTCTTTACCTTAACTTATATAAATTTATATCGAATCAATGACCTGAAAAATAATGATTTTCTAGCTCTAAAAATAGCGATACTTCCATACATCTTTTCATGCCCCTTTTGACCTCTTACAACCCTTGTTGCGGATTTAAATATATCCTATGTCATTTCTTAGTGTCTACAGATTTATTTGTGCCAAATTTCATTAACACCGGTTGAGAGGTTTAAGCAGGCAAGCTTAACAGACATACAGACAGAATTACTTTCGCTTATATAATATTAGTAGGGATTACAGCCGCTTCAACTTTGTTTATATAAGAAACATATAAGATATAGAAAACAAATGTTCTTATAAGCACCTCAACCAGAACATGATTAGAAAATTTGCAGTTGACAGTTGGCAGGCGTTTGGAGAAATTTTAATACATCATGGCCTGTATATTTTTTTATTGCACCAGGTTCACAACCAAGATTGTAGTTCGCGTGATAGTAAGCGCCACTGCAGCGTATAGACGCTCGCAATAGCACAAGGATATCACTAGCGTGTTGGCAACATTGTGTTTTGAAGATATCATATCACATTACACAGAAATTTCAACGCCGCTCTCATCCTTCTAACCGAAACACAGCAATGCAAACACAGCTATTTGGCGGTAGAAATAGGTGAGGCGGAACCGATCTTTGTTATGGCAAATGAACTTCGTTTCGTTGCGTTAACGTAACAGACATTCTAAATTAATTAACTGTAATAATAACAGTGTAAAGAGTAAATGGAGGAAAGGGTGTAATTAATATATCAAGAATCATAATATATTAAATAAAATGTTTTACAGTGTTCTTAAAGCGTGTCCCAATATGAACTTTATCACGTTCATTATAGCGTTCAATTTTCTACTTGGTAATTTTCATTTGTAAGCGACCGTCCGAGTTTTACTTGTTTGATGTGAAAGTTAATTATAATTTTAATTTTTATTAGCCAAGTGGCAGGTTCCAGGGAAATGACGTAATGAGCGCGTTTTTTTTAAATCTATATTATGAATTGGGGCACGCCAATGCCGTGGGGTATCGGCAGAGATTAGTACCTCCCCCTGTACTAGGCGACTGAAGTACCGGAGCTTAAACAGCGTAGCCTTGAGCCACGCTGTATAGGGTTATGCCTATGTCTAGAAGTAGACCTCCTACGCTGAAATAATGATGATGAGATCAAATGAGATGTGATCGATACGATCTACACATAGATGTATTGACGATATAAAGATATATGCTCTTCCCTCTTAACCAGGCGTCGTAAAAGGCGACTAAGGTTTCGGAACCGACAGATGGCGGTATATCCATCCAAAACAGTTTTAATACAACACCCAGACACAGAACAAACACAAATATCATCATATTAACATTTGCTCTGGGTGGGGATCGAACCTTTGGCACACAAGATAGGATCACTACCATCTGCGCCATCGGGCCCGTCATTTTTCTGTTCATAGAACCTCGAAAAATTAATCTGTCCACCATTTGTAATCCGAATACCATTTGCGGTGCGCACCACAATAAAATTAGTTATTATATTATATATATATCTACATCTATAAATAGAGATCAACATGCGGCTGAGTTTATTTACACTGACGCGTGTTGTACCCTTCAATTATCTTTATATATAAAAACTATGAGCTACCGGCGGAGTAGAATAGTACCTGCCCCTGTACCAGGTTTCGTAAGAGGCGACTGAGGTACCTGAACCAACTGATGACAGATGGCGGTATATCCATCCGCAAATGTGTAGCTCTAATGCACAGGGCGGGAACAGCATTCCCGTCGCGAAAGCTGTGCTCTTCGATTGCCCACACGCTTGCCCAACGCGGCAATTATAGACTCACTTTCCAGCCATGGGGCAACTACCCCTAATAACTTTATACGCTGCGCCTGACCTTTTGAGGTTGACCTCATACTCAGATCGTCTGCATTGGAATCTCACTCTCACGTATTTTTAGCTGACAAAAATTTGAAGAGTAAGAGAGACTGGGTAATGTAACATAATATCTTCAAGACACAAGGCAACGCGTTCAATGATAGTAAAGACTAGCAGAAACCTGTAAGAGTATCATCAGGTATCATATCAGCTGTAGAAAGCCTACGGGTGGACATAGGCCTCCCCATAAAGGGGGAATTTGGCCCATAATTGCCACGCTGGGTAGGCGTTGGCTATCTCAGAGCGCAGTCTCACACCGGGAATGCTGCCTCCCATCCCCAGCTAGTTTTATTTGAGCTACGCTGTCGGGTGGATATACCGCTACCTATATATATATATATATATATATATATATGGATGTACGGTTGATCCACATCTTCTCTTACGACCCCTGATGCAGGGGAGAAAGTGTTCTACTATACTTCACATCATTAGCAAGGGGGAGTATGGGGATAAAATATAGCTTATGTCACTTGCTGATAATGTCACTTTCTATCAGTGAAAGTTTTCCCGGAGGGTAAAAGTAACCCCTAATTAGTTATGGTTACGGTAGATGGTGGTGGTAAGTCTGTGTGTTTTGTTTGCGAGCCTTTGATTCGAAGCTATATTGTTTTACAGTTTTCAAAATAACTGTATCTTAAAACGTCGATATTTAGTGACATTTGTTCTAGAATTAGTTATCGTGATCTTTAGTCGGGACAACTGAATTGGTCTTTACTACGCCAAATTTAGAGTTCAATTTTGTCTTAAACGGACTCGTGATTCGAGGTGCATTTGTTTTATTTAATTTTTTTTATATAGAAAAAAGATACAAATAAAAGTCTAAGAGTTAAACATTTAATGTAACTGAATTGTCGGGACGAGAGTAACTCTTTTGTCGCTTTAATGAAATGGAGGTTTCTTCGCTGTAAAAATAAAGAAGGGGCCAGACGAAGGCAAGAGGGTAGGGGGGGGGGGGGAAGCCTGGAGAGGCGGCGGAGAGGCGTTTGTCGCGAGGCACACTCTTGATTAATTACAGACTTAATCCACCTTGGTCTAAGATCTGCAGATCGCGTCATTAAACTTGGCCGCTCTGTAGCGACGTTTTTAGTCAGAGAAAAAAGGGTCTTTTTTTTGAAAACTGTCACTTGCACTTCGTTTTCTATGCGAATATTTTTATGATTTATCCACGGTGCGAATGGACGGATGTGAATCACTGGGCTTGGATTTGAAGCGGCCAATTTTATGGCGTGAACCGTACCCCGGTTGTGCTGTCTAGTCTTTGGCGGGTGATTGCGATGAATTTAACTTTTTAATTAAGTTGCAAATATCTGTCCTGAAGTCGGAGACGCAACTCTTGCAAAATAAAAATCATGCAAATAACCAGAAATGCATCTAAAAAACTAAATCTCATTCATTGACCTGCCTCCGTGGTAAGTCGCTTAAAACACTTGTGTTACGGTCGCCAGACAATATAGGAATCACAAATATACTATTTAATTTAACACCCAGACACATATATTTAACACCCAGACACAGAACAAACACAAATATCATCATGTAAATATTTGGTCTGGGTGGGAATTAAACTCGCGACCCTTGACGCACAAGAAAAAATATTTAAGTATTATATTTGTGACACCTCTGTAGTCTGATGTCTGTTAAACAATTGCTTTAAGCGACTTACCTTGGAATCAGATCTATGTAGATGTTGTGTGAATTTTTAATTATTCCTAAATTACGTTGACTCGAGATATTCCGCTATTTGCCAGTTGCAGTACCTCAGCCGTCTCTTACCTGATTCAGGGGGAGGTACTAATCTACCATGCCGGTACCGGGTTATTATATTTCGCTTTTTATTCGCTGGAAATAAGACTTAAATAAATGTCGGAATGTAAACTCACTTGAATTGTCTGTGAAATTAGTTTTTCTTGTTAAATGTTTGAAGTGAGTTATCTTGTAGAGCTGAAATGTTCAAATAAATTTAATTTTATATTTGACTTCATTTTTACTTGAAATTGTTATCTTCGGTACGTTTTTTTATATTCTTCTTACATTCAAAATTATATGGCTTGTATTTTTTGGCGAGGCATCCTTATTACTTTTCAATTTAGGTAACATATGACTATATATACATATATATATATATATATATATATATATATATATATAATAAAAATATTTATAATATTAATATTTCCAATAAGTGTATATGCATAATTATAGATAATACAGCCGACCCTGATGACCCAATCGATCATAAAAATCATCTGACCTATATACATTATATATATACATTATATTTACTTACAGCCATGTGGTACTGGCAGAGTAGAATATATCTCTCCCTGTACCAGGTGTCGTACTAAGGAACGGGAACCGACAGATGGCGGTAAAAGCATTCGAAACAGTGTTGTTCAAATGCATTGGAAGTAAAGGGGAAGCTTGTCTCTAGCAATGGACTTCCAATATCTGATGTAATGATGTGTAATATATGTGCTATATTTACTTATAGCCGTATGGTACCGGCAGAGTAGAACAGTACCTCCCCCTTGTAAGAGGTGACTGAAGTACGCCACACCTGAACATCGCGGTCATTTCGGGCAAAACATGAACGCACATTACACTTATATAAACGTAATGATTACACTTTTGATGAACCCAATGGCATATTCGGCAGTGTATTGCCTATCTTATGCGACAAGAGTCGTGGGTTCAATCCTCAACAAGGTCAAATAATATTGTGATGAACGTTTTATTGTCATCTTTTGGAGTACTAAATATCAGTATTTTATCATTAAGCCGCGGATGGGCAGCACGCGGGGATGGGAAGCAAGCGGGAATGGGCAGCAAGCGGGGATAGGTAGAAGCATCCCCGTCAGAAAAGATTGCCAACACGCTTGCCCAGGGCGGTAATACACATGGCTGTAAGTAAATATATAAGAATAAATATACATATGTAATGTTCCTATATAAGGTTTCCGGGTAAAAAAATCATCGACTCCCGACCAACACTCGACCAACTACAGCCTTAAATCTCTATATAGCAGCCGAGAGCCATCAGCGGAGCCATATATCGCTTTTAATAAATTGGAGCCACTTTTAACGAGCGACGAATGCTCCTCTCGAGAGCGAAAAACATTGCTCCTGTAGGAAACGAGCGTGGCTGAAACTGGGATGTAGTATGCTAGTTGTTGCTTGCGGGTTCGTTTGCGTGGGATATTTTAGCTAGGGCAATTATCCTACCAATCTTTGCATGTATTAAAAAATTAAATACAAAGCTGCCTATTATCTTTTTCATATGTCTATTCATAGGTTGCCTTGAAGAGATCACTTAGAGCGATAAGGCCGCCATTTTAAACATAGTGCCCTTTTTAAACGCCTTTATTCTAAAAAAAATTACGGGCCTAATGGCGCTAGGATTTGTTGAAGTGTGTTTGATTCCCAACCAGGACAAATATTTATACGAAGATATTTGTGTTGTGTCTAGGCGTTAAATATATATATTTAAGTAGTATATTTTAATTCCTCTTTTGTCTGACGTCCGTCACTAGTGCTTTAAGCGACAGATCATGGAATCAGGTCAATTTATGAGATGCTGTCGGAATTTATTACTATTTATTATATTAAAAGATAAGCTACAAACTGACTGACTGACTGACAAATTAACGCAGGTTCTTTACTACGAATATAAGGGTTAGAAACTTGAAATTTTAAATAGTGGCTCTTTTTATAAAGTAGGAGTGCAGAAGAAAGGATTTTTGAAAATTCTACTGCTAAAGGTGTAAAGCGGGATGCAAAGTTAGTTTGAAACTTTACTGTTTTTTAAGTTATTCGAATAAAATTTAGTTTTAAGGTTTCTGAACCCGGTGAAATAGATCAAAACATTGTACTACAGGATTACACTTTTAAAACCTTAAAATAGTCTGTAAAATAAGTACGTGATAGCATTTGTTAATCTTTTAGGGATAATTCACAATAACCATTTTTATTCTCTTTAAACCGTAAGGTATTAAAATAAAGATGAATAAAATTCTGAAACATCAAATTTAAATAAATTACATTTCTCCATCACGAAAGTGACATTTCAATTTTCTTTTTTGCTCCACTGACAGAAGCGTCTCCCACCCGTCGAAATATAACAAATACATAATGTAATAATAAGAAAAAAATCCGCAAATAGTAAATATGAAAATAGCTTTCCGTTTACCGCCGTCTCGGCTGATATCCCGCCCAAAGTGACACTTGACAGCCTCCCATTACTTTTGATATTCCCAGGCAATTGAGTGGAACAACCCCTAATGTGGAGCCAAGTTCGCCCGAACGCGGGCACAGTACGAAGAATTAATCGCTTCTCAATCGATTACAGATACCGACTATTCGATTATTCGATAACCTCTCCCCCCCCCCCCAGCACACCCTTGCCGTAATCTTATTCGGAAATGTGCGTTAAATAGAATAGGGGTAGGAATTAATCGGATCTCGTGTTTAAATTAGGCGTTTGCTCTTGATTCGATACGTGGTTCACGGTTCACTTGGCAAATAAGAAATAATTGTCTATATTGATTATGCCAGTGCCAGGGTATTTGTTGTCATGAATACTTCATACTAGTATTAATTACAAGATATTTCGACATATAATGCATATCTTTACAATAACTGTCTTACTATCATCTGTATTTAAAGAATAGGACTTCTTTTAAGTAAAAAATACACATCATTAGCGACTAATCGTGCCTTTCTTACTTGGAGAAGGTTGATATGGGCAAGTCTGGGTCACCCATTCCTTTGTCAACCATTGCTAAGTATGCTTACCATCAATGATCGCACCCTCGATCTCTTAAAAAAACATTTTGCTAAAATTATGTACTGGGCTTTGGAAACACCGTGAGGTACTAGCCGTGTATACGACTGACTTACAGGACAGATGGCGGTACATCCATCTGTGACAACGTAGCTCAAGCACATCGAGATAGGTGGGCAGCAATGAAAGTTCTACAGCTTCTGTGATGACAATGATAATTAAGAAACATCGTTTGTTTACTGCCAGTCTCATAATCTCGTGCTATTTGGAGAGCAAATCACCTGTGATCGCAGCACAGACTTCTAGCGAAATTGATGGCCCAGTGTTTTATTGGTTTCAACAATCTATAGTCCAAATTCTGCAGGTTAATTTAACTCCATTCGCGTTTCGGTATCACCGAGTACGGATTTATGTGGCACTTCAATTTCGGACTGAACAATAGAGTAGAATGCCGAATTTTCGCGGTATAAATAGAACTACCGCATGCTGAGCAATTTTCGCAATACACTACCTATTTTACGACACCTATTCATAACAAGACCACCTTAGAAGCGCCTTGCAATCTTTATTCGAATATCGTGACCATAGAGAAATTACGCTTTCCGTAGATGCCCGGAGTGACAATAGAGTCGCTCATTAATCTGCGGCTAGATTTAATTTGTGATGCTGAACCTTGAGACGTATGACAGCATTAGGTGCTTACTGGCGCTCCTCAATTATTAATTCCATACACACAGTGCACGCACTCGTTTTCACGCAGTCCGTCTTCTTCTACACTATCTGTCTGCTTCTACACTGTCTGTCTTCTTCTACACTGTCTGTCTGCTTCTACACAGCATATAGGCCGCACTGGTGCAGCCAGACATACTTCCTCATCTTTAGGAGCGCTTGTACTCTTGAAATCGCTGTCAGTGCTGTTCGAATCTGGTTAACTCTGTCAACTCCGAGCGGACTTACTTGCCTAATAGACTCTGGATGATCAGGTAAGAAATTTTCAAGCGAAGGGCTTTCTACTTCGGTGCTGCTAGATTAAACTTCTGTGTCTAGCGATGAGTAGCTGGTTACAGGACTCTTACAGGAATTATTGGTATCGTAGAGGGTAGCTTTGCAACAAAAATGCAGCTGCTCACCCGCGTCCTGCTGTATTTGATCATGATGTACTATCCTACTCTGCAGGTGCACCAGCAATGGGAAAGTACAACAATAAAATATGAGATTTCATTCAAGACTTCAAACAAATCGAGTTGGCATCGAGAACTCACCCTTAATTTCATCGCGAAGGCGTCACTATCCGAGGAGCTCACTTGAGAAAACTTTTATCGTACATATGTCAATCATAAGGGGTTCTCTGGATGAAAATAGGGTTCGGCTGGAGAGCGTGTCTTTGTTCGCGACTTCAAAACGTGTTCCGATGGGCCCGGTTCGCTGAATTCGGCAACTTGCCCTACATTATGACTCCTAACTTGATTCCCAAATGTAAGGCGAAGATGTCGTGTCATATTTTTTATCACTTTCACGATTATCCCGGTGTGATGAATGAAGTGTCCGAGTCTCTTCGGAAATAGGAATATAGAGGCTGTGAAATGTATAATCGTTTATGTACACAAAGACATTTACGTAAGTGTTTCCAAGAGAGTTTTTAATGCGTGCATGAATGAATGTTATATTGCAATGTATATTCAGGATAAGCTGTACTAGCAATTTGATGAGACTAACACGTGCGCCGTGACGGCAAATGGCATTACATGTGGGTGGCAAAATTTTATCTAGACCTTTAGAAATTGACGTTAATTATCATACTAAGGCGGAAAGAAAATACTTCTGTATGTGTTTTTATTAAAATTTTCCTGAAGGAATTCGACATATCGTTAAGAATGGCGATGTTGTTAACTTAGGGAGAATATATTATTTGAGTCGAGAGTGTGCGATATGTAAGTGGTGTGTTTGTTGTATTTCGATGAAGACTTAGGGTTGATTTATCAACTACCTGGTTTTTGAGGCCTGACCAGTATAAGTGCAGTTACCATATTCTTGATTCTATAATAGAATACAACAGTTCAAATATAGTAGAGTAGAGGTACTGGTAGACTAAAATTCTATCTTCTTGTGTACCAGATGTCGTAAGAGGCGACTAAGATACCAGAACTGATAGATGGCGGTATATCCATCTGAAACAGTGTAGCTCAAATGCACAAGGTGAAGCTCCAGCATCCCGCTCGCGAAAGCTGCGCTCTGCGGTTGCCTAAACGCTTGGCAAACCCTATGTCCAGCAGTGGGCTTCCAATCGCTAATATATAGAAGGTACTCATATAACGGCTAATATAGTATTTCTGAACTGTTTACCAGTTCGATATTTTTGTCCTAACATAGAGATAAATCGACATCGCAAAATCTAAAATGGAGTTTGGCAAAAAATCGAGTCGTCGCAGATACAAGCGGTCTTACTCTAACGGAACTTTTATTGTCGTCTTGGGAACAACGAAGGCTTTCGCGCCGCTCTAGAACTGCCGCAAAAGTATATATGTAAAGCAAAATACATATATGTTGTTTGTGTGTCACGATACGGTTCTATATATACTGGTTTAGCTGTACTAAAATATATATGTATTTAGGTACAGCTATTATTTATATTAAAATTAATAGATCGATGTGGTGAAAAAAGAGAAAGGAGTGTTGAAATGGTTTAAACATGAAGTAAAGATGGATGAAAGTAGCATCACTGCACAGATATTTAGGGCGAAAGAGAATGAAAGAGTTGGTATAGAATGACCGAGGCGAACATATCTTAACCAGGTAGATCAGGTATTAAAGAAGGGCCAGGTAACAAGTACCAAGAATAAACGAGCGTGGATGAATGGACTAATGCGAGTAAGGGAAGCGAGAGAGGTACGCCTAGATAATAACAAGTGGAAATCCATAGTCTTTGCCTACTCCGGTGGGACACAGGCGTGATGTATGTATGTATATATGAATTAAAATCTGTGTAGTGCCTAAGAAGCGATGTAGGTATAGTTACTGATTGATGGCGGTATTTTCATCTGAAAAAGTTTAAATCAAAAAGCACGAATGGGCATCCCCTCCATAAAGCTGCTCAAAGATTACCACTACATTTTCCCAGTGTGCAATTACGGGCAAAGATTCCCCCAAAGTATTCTTTCTCCTTAGGGACGCTGGTAGGCCTGACGTGATGAAGTCCTATTTACGAACCATACTAGGTCATGTAGGAACTTGATAGTCTAACCCTAAAACTTAAAATTGTACATGCACGTGAAAATTTTTTTTTACATACTTTATTTTATGAGCTCACTTTAGTATTTTTTTAAATAAAAAGTGTACTCCGATTATGAAATGATTTATTATAGATTTGAAAATAATATAATAATTGGATAGGATAGGATATATCCGGTTTGTGCATTTGACTACTTTTAGAGTAGTTATATACTCCAAAACTAGCTATTAAGTAGAATACTTTTGGGGACTTTTTTTATAAGTTATACCAGTTCGACAAATAAGCAAACAGCCCGCGTGATAGTAAGCGTCACCGCAGCCTATAGATGTTCGTAATACCACAAAGATATCACCAGCGCGATGTCAATCTTGTGACTTGAAGATATTATGTCACATTACCTAGTAATTTCACTGCCACTTTTACCCTTAAAACCTGAACACGGCAATGCTAACACTGCTATTAGGTGGAAATAGGTGAGAGTGCGATATCATCATCATCATTATATCACCCACAAGACGTCCACTGCAGGACATTGGCCTCTTAAAGTGATTTCCAATAGGACCGATCGTACTCAGCCTGCGTCTAGCGCGATCCTGCGGTTTTAGTCATGATACCATGCTGATGACTTTTATAGTAGGTCTACCTCATGTAGATCTTAGGTTGGAAGATAATCTCTCCCTTTTTCCTATTCGCATTAAACTAATTAATAATATTAATAATAATAATAAATTCCCACAACATCTCATACATTGACCTGACTCCGTGGAAAGTCGCTTAAAGCACTTGTGTTACGGACGCCAGACAATAGAGGAATCACAAATATACTACTTAAATACATATATTTTACACCCATACACAGAGCAAACACAAATATCATCATATAAATATTTGCTCTGGGTGGGAATCGAACCCACGACCCCTGGTGCACAAGACAGGATCACTACCATCTGCGCCATCGGGCCCGTCATTATCATAATTCAGTCCACAGTAAATTCCATAACACTCCAGGATCACGCTTGCTTGGAACCCAAAATCCAATTTTAAATGCTCGCGAAAACATTTCCAACTGCAAATAGAAAAAAGCATGCGCTTTACGTTTCGTATAAGCCCGGTTGCAAATTTACTTAGCCGGTATTTCCGCGGTTCCCACTGCATCCCGGTGTATCCCGGAGTTTTATCGTTTAATGAGGGATAGTGCGGTAACCAGCCGGAATTTGCAGGGATTTATATTTTTGTATTGTAAGTAAGAGTTTTGCTAACGTGTTCGGAGGTATTTCATAAAAAATCTTTATGTCAAGTCTTACATTTTTTTTGGAGTAGGTGTCTAGTAAGTGCCTCAGTATTCACTGTACTAGTGTGAGAATTGAATTAAATTATTTGTCATATATATAACTAGTTTATAACGGCATTAAAACGCTGTTTATTTCATGTTCTATCTGTTTTATTTCATGTGGCGTTTCGGTAACGTTTCGGCGACACTTCTCAAGATTGACTTAAAAGTATTATACACTTACATCACGGGTATTAACATCAAGTTGACAGTGTCAACGTTCGTAATGTCAAACATACTATTATATGCAGTCTCCAATTTCCATAGATCTTTTCAGTTCATAGAAATGTCATACGTGCAAAGCCGCGAGCGACGGCATGTATTTATTTCAATCTGTCTAAGCAGATCTATTATCCGATTAAAATGCATTATACCTTACTCGTGGGAAAAGCGGCGAAGACAACACGCGATGTAAGATGAATTAATGACATTAATTTGTAGTAATGCGAATTATGTGTTATTTTGTTACCGCAAATATTTTAGAGCCACATCTCATTTGATGAGAGAACTTTTATGAAGTCAACAAACAAGCATACAGTTGGCATGATAGTGAGCGTCACCGCAGCCTTTAGACGCTTGTGATATCACAAGGATATCACTAGTGCGTTACCAACTGACGTGAACGAAGTGCGTGACTGAAAGATATTATGTGACATTTACCCAGTAATTTTATTGCCCCTCTCATCTTTCAAACTGGAACACAGTAAAGCGAACGCTATTTGGCGGTAGAAATAGCTGAGAGTGAGGTACCAATGCAGACGACCTTTGTAAGGTCTACCTCATATAAAATATGGCGAAACCTTTATTTTTATTTACAAGCGTCTGCTTTTAGTTAAAAGGACATAAAAAAATTTTTTTGAAACTTCCTAAATATACAAAACCTATGCAATGAGTTTTAAAAATGGCTTCGACTCGTGATCGCTGCGGTAACTTTGACAGCCTCATAGATGCAACAGCTGTACAAAAATCTTTTTTGTACAGCTTATTAGTATCTTAGTATCACAGACTATCTATATTAACATAACCTTCAATTAATTCACTCAACTTCTTGTGTAAAAAACTCTATATTGACCTGTTTCACTGCTTTTAATTAAAATATTTTAACGGCTATAAAACGGTTGCAACCAAAACGTCGAACAATAAATTAACAAAAAACGCTTTTTAAAGCTGTTAAAAAGTAAGTCAAATGCGAAATTTCAAATTTACTCCATTAACGGTTCTATTTTAATCTCTATTTTCAGTTATTTACATGTTAATTTGAAAACATGGCGTATTCTCTATTTTTAAAATTATTTTGGCTTAATGATTTTTGAAAGTAATGCCTTTTTTCGAAAAGTTTACATACCAGACATTGAAAGTCTACTGCTGAATATAGACCTCTCCAAGAAAAGAGGTTTATTACCCATATCCATCCAATCGCACAGCGCAGTTTTCGGTTCTGTTACCTTAGTAGCCTCTTACGACACCTGGTGCAGTGGGAGGTGCTATTCTACATTGCCGGTACCTCAAGGCATTCGAATGGTTTAATGATTTTCAAATGTACTCATTTCATCGAATAGTTTAATGATGTTGTTTGCTAGTGTAATTAGTTAGTCCATAGACTCTGTCAAAAAGAAAAGCTGGCAAAAAGTCAAAGGAATCCACCACACCATCCACCGGCTCGAGAATCGCCGAAGCGATCGGTAATGAAATTTACACGGATTGCCCGCTCAAATATTTGCGATGCATTTTTCTGTCGGCTGGTAGCAAAATTGATTCGGTCAGAGAGAGAGCGCGCGCGGGAATCGAAAGCTCATTTCCGCCGGGGCTGCCACCGGGCATAGACTAAAAAAATAACGCCGGCCCGTTGTGTAAGTTGAAACAGCAATAAATCTTGCGTCTCCATTTTCAATTGAACCTTTTAATGTCTTTGTGATGCGGTATTGCTGACGTTTGCATAGAGATATTTTTGTTTTTTTTTAATTACTGCTTAGATATCTATTTACCGAATATTCTGCTTCAAACATTATTTTATTACGTCAAAGATTTTATGCATATACGAATGAGGAATTATATTTAAGTCTAGCTATGCGCGCGACTTCCCCTTTGTGGAACAATGACTTTGGGCAGTATTTTTTCTTTCTAACCACATACTACATTTTTAATTGATGCTTCGCTCTGTTAGTCGTAGCGTGATGTTATATAACCAAGTCACTCCTTTTTATATCAGTTGTCTGCCACTAAAAGTCTCAAATCGATTTAGCCATTTTAGAGATTACATCAAACAAATAAGAAACAGATAAAAATATAAAAGAAATATATTTTGTTGTATGTACCGTGTATACAAAAACAGTTAATAGTACAAATTGACTCCAATTTTATTTATATGTATAGATAATATTCATTATCATATTAGCCATTGACAGTCCACTGCTGGACATAGGCCTCCCTAAGAAAAAGGGGAATTTTGCCCATTATTACCGACTAGGCAAGCGTGTTGTCGACAGCGCAGCTTTTGCGACGGGGATGCTGCTGCCCATCTCCGCCCTGTGCATTTGAGCTGCACTATTTTAAATGGATATACCGCCATCTGTCTATTCAGGTACCTTATCCGTCTCTTACGACACCTGGTACAGGGGTGTTTCTATTCTATCGGCCGGTACCTCGCGGCAAAATATTTACTAGGAAAAAATTTTGCCATCCCCAACCAGGCATGGAAAAGAGGCAGGTTCAAAGCCCGTCCGAAGTCTGACACAAGTAAATTTTGTTCTAGGAAATATTATCTTAAGTAGAACTAAATTTGTATTTTTTTTGTACATGTAGATTAAATGTTCGCAGTGGATGTACTACTTTTTACTAGTCTGTACAATGGTAGCCTCGCATTAGTGCTGTATTCAGCAATTTACCATTTCCCGGGACTAAAGTATTACTTAGTGTTTTAACTCATTTCACTTGGGGAAGTGTGAAATATTATTTGCTATTTCGGCACAGGGGAGAAATCGTATTTCTATTTTATTTTATAACGGCAGATTCTTGAGGGCGGAATTTTGACATACTTATATAAAGCGTGCTCGGTTTCGTAAACTTTCTTCTGTCTAACATTAAATTTCTTCTGTATTTATTGGTGTTTCTGATCAATTATTATTTTTACTGATTATACGAGGAGACCTATCTGATGATCATCATCATATCAGCCATAGGACGTCCACTGTTACACAAAGGCAAGTAATTTCTAATAAACCGGTTGTACGCGGTTTGCATCCATCGAGATCCAGAGGTTTTTCTCAGATAGTCTGTCCACTTGATTCCAGAACCTTACGACTCCATCGGCCATCGGTTCTGCGTACTAAGTTCCCTACCCACTGCCTCTTTAACATTCTAATCCGCAGGGCTAGACCTCCTTATTTCGGATTCATCATCTTTGATAGCGCTAAGAGACTCTGAGCAAATCCAATCCGAAAGAATCCATGTCTGTTAATATTTATTACACCAACTTGGGTAACTGGTTTTTCTAGAAGCTGTTTTCTTTGTACCAGGCATTGTTAAAAGCGACTAATGGGCAGCAGCGAGCACGTCGCGAAGCTACGCTCTGCGATTTCCACCACCCTTGTCGAGCGCGGTAATTATGGGCAAAATTCCCTCTATTTTGTGGAGGCCTATGTCCAGTAGTGGACTTCCAATGGCTGGCATGATGATGATGACTTTTTCGCAATGGAAATGCTGCTGCCCATCTCCGCCCATGCCAGTGCAGTGCACTTTAGCTACATTGCCTCGGATTGATAGACACTATTTATCGGTTCTGGTACCTTACTCGCCTGGTACCTTACTTGCTACATACGACCCCTTATATAGGTACTATTCTATTCTGCCGGTACCTTAGGCAATACTTTTTACAGAAGGTACTAATGCTTATAACGAATTGTAATTTATTATGAGACCTTGACTTCGTGTGTCGTGTCGCGTCTCCCAAGGGAGTCTAGAATGTTTTAAGCACTTATCTCTAAGTGTTTTAAATCATTTTAAGTTATGTCAGTATGTTCATAGTTGTTTATGGGAGGATAAATTTCTTTACGTACGTTTCAGGACGATCTAGGTTTATGTAGTGCTTCTGTGAGACAAAAGGACAAGTAACTAAAGCTATTTATTTCGTTCGAAAAGCACTAGAAATGCAATTAATTCATTAAGATAAACAGATTTGAAACTGAATATTTGAAATTGTTTTAATTACACATAGACATACTTAAATGAAGTAAATGTTTCATCATAACAGCTATTGAAAGTCCACTGCTGGACATAGGCTTCTCCTAGAAAGGACGTATTTTGCCCATAATTGCCGCGCTGGGCAAGTGTGTTGACAATCGCAGAGCCCAGCTTTCGCGACGATGATGCTGCTGCTGCTCATTCCCGTCCAATGCATTTAAGCTGCACTGTTGCGGATTGATATACCGCTATCTGTCGGTTCTGGTACCTTACTCGCCTCTAAAGACACCTGGTGTAGTGTAGGTAGGGAGTACTATTCTAGTCTGCCAGTACCTCACGGCACTACTAACCTTTTTATTATTTTTTTATTTTTGATAATAAAATTATTATTATTATTATAAATATAAACTTACATTGCTAGTTAACAACAACTTAGGCAATTTTAAATGTTTTTGAAATTATCCAGGAATATATGAAACACGATGGCAAGTGTACTAAAAACTAATTCAATAAAAAAAACTAAAATTGCATACAATTAAAAATCAGTACAGTTATGTGTTTATGCTAAAGCTTTTACGTCTCTGTTATATATCTGTGATACATATCTTCTATATATAATATATCTTTTTGTAAACTAATTAGTATTTAAATACCCCTTCTAATTTTAGATATATATTTTGCGATATCACTCAATCCAAATTACAGGAACAAAATAATTTATCTATACCCAGTTTCAGTGATACCGGCGTTCGTTTAATAATTCAAAACCGCCGCGAACCGGTTTCGGCCGGTTCATCGGTGTTTAGGCATTCCCTTTGATCCGCTCAGAGTCGGTTGTGGCGGCACTCGTTATACATACGCTTTGACGGATATCTATCTTTTAACTGAGTTTTGAAAAAACCAGTTACAGTCACTAGGTTCATGTGAAAAATATGTAATAGTATTTTTTTTTAGTTATTTTATTATTCCAGGTTGACAAACAAACATACAGTCGTTTGATAATAATGATAATAAGCTACAACAGGGATCTCACTAGCGCGATGCCAACCTTTGACTTGAGGATTATTTCTGTCACCCTCTCACCCTTCAAACCAGGTACTAGAGAGTGCGGTACCAATGCAGATGACCATTGTATGAGGATAGACTTCATGAAGATTTAACCAGATTAACCATAGGTGTTTTTGAATGGTCTGTAGGTAGATACACACTAAGGATATATATCCTTAGTGTGTATCTACCTACAGACCTACAGACAGACCTACGACCTACAGACAGACCTACAGACCTACAGACAGATATATAACACATACCTTGGTCACTTCCGTTTCCATTCATTTGTGTGTATTTAAAATTAATTAAGTAAATATATATATATGTGCAGACATTCTACTGTTATCAATAATTTTTACGTATATAACAGATCCGAAAACGATTGCCCAACATGGGCAAAATCCCCCCTTTTAAGTAGGTCTAAATCCAGCAGAGGCTGATATAAACTCCCACAATATTTACCTGACTCCGTGATAAATCACTTAAAGCACTTGTGTTACGGACATCAGAAAACAGAAGAATCGCGAATATTCTATTTAAATTCATATATTTCACACCCAGACACAAAACAAACATAAATATCATCATATAAATATTTGTCATGGGTCAAGATAGGATCACTACCATCTGCGCCATCTGGCCAGTCGTGATATGATGATGATGATGAAGAGATTTCCGTGGAATTACATAAAACGGATCGTGTTCACATTTGTCCAATGACACCACCAGAAATGTATGTTGTTACGTTGGCACAAAAATTAATCGTCATTTTTCGAAGTACGTTAAAGGCCCGCCTTTTATGGGACAGTTCACATCTACTAATTTCATACGAGCAGTCTGTCTGTACGCGCGCTCCACAATACACCCTGTATTGGCTCCGAGTATTGTATTCAATGCATATTGTATTCTGTTGCGGGCCATTGTACTCTCGCCGTGTAGTCGTTGATAAGGGTGCCTTTGTGGAGGTAAAATGTAATTTTATTTGTGACAGTTCGCGTAACTATGGATTATTGTGGGAGATAAAGGAAATTGGGATTCTTTTATATATATGCCTATATTATATAAATATATATGTATGTGTATATATTTATATAATACTGCTTTTAATTACCTGCTTTTACATTATAATTTGATTAATTATTATATTTTAAACGCCAGGTAGGCTGGGTGGCAGTCGAAGAGCGCAATTCGGCGACAAGGATTCTACTGCCCATCCCTACCCTGTGCATTTGAGCTACACTTTTTCGAATGGGTATACCGGCATCTATCGGTTCTCGCCTCTTACGACACCTGGTACTAGGGGAGGTACTATTTTGCTCTGCCAATACCTTACAGCAAAGTTTGAAAATAGAATAAGAAATTAGTAAGCACTTAATTATGAATATAATCGCCGAAATGGGACGAAAACGTCGATAATTTAAATGTATACGTTAATATAAACCACGTTTAATAGCCGTTAATGTAGTTTTACTATGTTGCCTATCCGAATCGGGTGGAAGTTGGTTTATTTGTGCGGAACACGAAGGTGTCTTTAGGCTGCCTGCAAACTGTTACTCAAAATCGTAGCGTATGTTTGACTGAGGACAGTCTTTTTTATATTATTTAACATCTTATACAAATTAAAGGCTATTATTAAAGCATTTGTATTTCGGATATCAGAACTTTCTGCCAATAGAAGTCCGATTACTTCATTTACAAAAAGCGATACCGGCAATAATTTTTACTGGGAACTAATAATCCAAATACCTATTACATTCTATTGAAATGACTTTGACAATCAGAGAATTTTAATACTAACTTTGCACCCCCCTTTTCTCTTTAAGAATGATTGTCAATAAAATATTTTACACGGCTTTCATGACTTTCAATAAATAACCGTCTTACTGCTATTTAATGACTTCAAAAACAGCGAAGTGTCATACGTTCATACCTTAGGAGGTGAATTTTCAAAATATTTTCTTCTGCTTCCCTGACCTGGACCTGTTTTGACAGTCAGTCCGTCAGCTTCTCCTTTTATATTTATATAGATAGATAGATAGATATTCTGAAAAACGAGAACAAAACAAATTATTTTCAGTCCGTCTGTAAAGGCCGCACGCACAACGCGTCCGGCCTTACGCGTAGAATGTTCTATTAAGCCCTTTCGAATCAAACTTTTCATATTAACCGAGTTTCCGTGGAAGTAATTCGCGGCATTATTAATATTTTAATTGGTCCGAACGTTTTAGTTTCCGTTCTGTTGTTTTTGATGGCAGCTTAACTATTCTCCTGGCCAATATCTACTTGTAATATAAACTTACTTAAAACTTTTTAAATACATATTATATGAACGTTCACAAACACAAAAATTCATCAAGCAAATGTTTGTAGTAAATGAGAATCGAACCTGCAACCGTGGACAACTATGAACCCTGCCGAATGCGCCATCGGTCAAATATCTTTCACACCACATTTCTCCTATAATCTCTCAAAGCCTCTCCAAGCCGCGTCTCAAAACACTGATAATAAAAAATAAATAAAAACATAATTTTATAATTGTTAATTTTTCGCAGTCATAACTTGTCTTTTAAAGTTAACGTCATACTTTATGGATTCTAAGAAAATTCGTTGCTCATTACTCTTAAACATAAATTCTAATTTAAACCTTATTACGTTGAGCATAAAGGACGATGAAGGCTCAAGCGAGAGAGCCAAGAGAGGGCTTTAAAAATGCCTTTTTACATTTAAACATCAAAAACAAAGCCTTAAGAGCTTTCTCCAAGCTGTGCAGTACGGTAACGCAAGGAGGTCATTCACCTTATCAAATACGTCACAAACGTAGCCTTTTATAAATATTGAAAACAAAGGAACAAACCTGTAAAAGAAAGCCTTAAAACGTTCCTTGTAGGTCTGGTGACTTTTTTATTTTTACATAGAAAAACGCTAAAGAAAGTACGGAGCGAGTTAGATATGCACTCGACCTTTTGTGGTTCCTTAGCAAACAAAATAGGGGTTATTTTTACCGGCAAGCCGTGAGGTACCAGCAGTGAGTAATAGTACCTGTAACCAGGAGTCATAAAAGGCGAATAAATACCAAAACCGACAGTTGCACAAGGCAGGGATGAGCATTGCCAACACGCTTGCCTAGCGCGGCAATTATAGGCAAAAATCTCTTTCTCGAGGAGGGCTATCCAGTAGTGGTCTTCCAATGGCTGGTTTAATGTTTTTTTACCGATAGATGGCGGTACACCCACTCGTACGTCCAACCCAACAGGGCTCTGTGATTGCCACCACGCTCGCCCAGCGCGGCTACGGCGAAATTTATTTTTGAAAAGCCTATATTCAGCAATGTACGTTTTACTATGAGGATGAAGATGTCTATATCCATGATTCTTATAGAGTTTAAGGCTGTATTCTTCATTGTGAAAAGTTTCAAGTAATGTAAATGTGTTAAACACTTTCCTTAGACATTCCTTCTCGATTAAGATAGGATCCTTCCTTCGATTTTATACTTCGATAAGGCTAGTCGGGTGCGGTTCCACGCTCATTCCATGTTATATTGTGGCGTGTATTTACCATCTTATGGGAAGAAGTTTTCGAAATAAAAAAATCTAATGACTTTTTTATGAGTCCAGGTTAACAAACATGAATACAGTCCGCTTAATAGTAATTACCACTGCAACCTATATAGAAACTCGTAATATCACAAGGATATCACTAGCGCGTTACCAACCTCGTGTTATGTCACATTACCCAGTAATTTCACTGCCTCTCTCACCCTTTAAACGGGAACATAGCAATATGAACACTGTTATACGGGGTTCGATATAGGTTAGAGTGAGGTACCAACGTAGAAGACATTGGTATTTTCATGTATATTATTTCAGATTATTTATGATCTCTATGCCAAACTGTATCAAGATTTGTTTTACGACTTCTAACAGTATATATATCAACACAAACTTTCGCACTTCTAATATTACTAGCTGACCCGACAAAAGTTGTTCTCTCTCTAAACGATATACATATGTTTGTCTTGACAAAAATATTATGATTACGAACTGAGATATGAACTATTCTATCTCTCGAGTTGTATCTAACTGTGCGCAGTAAGCAGTAATTTAATAAAATCGCTTCAGTAGTTTAGAATTATATTCCGGACAAACACCGTGACTCGAAATTTTATATCTAACTAGCGACCCAACCCGACTTCGCGTGAGTGTAACAAGGATAAAAAATGTTTAGTGTAGGTTATTCCTGAGGGATAGACATTTGCCGTCGCGGACTTTTTTTTAGACCTTTTTCAAGTATATGTACTATACTGTAGTACATTATTTTGATATATATCTTCGGGTTCAACCAGCGATTACAAATGGACCGCAAAAATATGCGTTTACTTCCGACATTACATGAGAAAAGACTAACATTATCATTCTTTCTCTACTATCTATCTATTTAATAAAATCACATCAAAATTCGTTGCGTGGTTTTAAAGATCTATGCATACATAGGGACAGACAGCGGAAAGATTGATTAGTAGTTTATAATAAAGATTAGAAACATAAATATATTATTCGTTTCTTTAACTGCTTGCATACGGTGAGAAGAAACTTAAACAGCATTTGGTTTTTCCAAAGCGCGCTTTGTTTCCAAACTGCACGCACACACATCCCCCGCGTTGTAACACCCCCCCCCCCCGTAAAAAATTCAAGCCGCCCCAGGCGACAGTTTCTTTTAAATCCATCCATCTTTGACGGTTGGGTCAGTCTGCAGACGCGGGGGGTGGTTATCGCGCGGGGTCGGGGGTGGACGGGGGGTCGGAAATGAGATCCCCACCCTGGGACGTTTTGCATACAGATTGAGTCCGAGCCAGATATGTGGCCGACGTGTTTTGAAAGCGGCTAGGCTCTGGCATAGTGCAGCGTTTGATGGTACGGCTAATGCGTGATGGGTCTTAGATATATATTCAGTATATGGCCGCGTTGGCGCATTCGTCAGTATGTTCTCATCTTGTGTACCAAGAGGGGATCGAACCGGTCGTGGGTTCGATCAAACATCACTTCAAAAAACATTTATATGATACATATTTATGTTTGTTTTGCGTTTGTATAAATAAATAGACATACGTTATCTAGCCAGTCGTGAGGTACTGGCAGAGTAGAATCCCCTTGTACCAGTTGTACCAGGTGTCGTAAAAGGTACCGAAACCGTTAGATAGTAGGCGTATATCCATCCGTCAGGCGGTGTATCCATGGGCGGGGATGGGCAGCAGCATCCTTTTCGCGATCTGTGATTGCCAATACGCTTGCCCAGCGAGGAAATTATGGGCAAAATTCCTCTTTTCTTGGGGAGGCCTATGTCCAGCAGTGGACTTCCAATGGCTAATGTGATGACGATATCCTGTCATAATCTTCACTATATTTGTTAATCATGAAAAAAATATTGCGACTACAAACTCTACACAGTAAGTATAAATAGATTTAAATCATTCCTGTAGTACAAGTCCCTTTCGAATAAACACCGGGACATAGATTTTTGACTGCAATGACCAGCTCATCCAACTATACCTTTATGTCATAACATTGTTATTTTTTAAGAATGCTTAAAGCACTTGTGTTATGGACACAAGTCAACAGAGGAATCACAAATATACTACTTTAATATATATTTAAAGATCTAGACACAGGACAAGCACAGATATCGTCATATAAATATTTTTACTGGTTGGGGATCGAACCCGAAACCGATAGTTTAATATATTATAAAAAAAATATGCAACTATAAATTATCCTACCTCTCAAGTTGAATCAAAATGAACATAATAAGTAAAAATCG
The DNA here is from genome assembly GCA_020976665.1 of Heortia vitessoides. NCBI lineage: Eukaryota > Metazoa > Arthropoda > Insecta > Lepidoptera > Crambidae > Heortia > Heortia vitessoides. The sequence goes on from JACJUM010003147.1 coordinate 2,336,508, forward strand.
ATTAAAATCGGTTTAGTAATTTTTATGTATAATTTTTAAGAAACTCTACCGTCTGCTCTTTTACTTCGCCGGTTGTTGCTGTCTGCCATTTTGGGCTTCATTAACCGAAACCACGGAACATGTGTCGTCGAATTTTGAGGAGTTCCCAGAGCCTTTGGTGCATAATTGTTTTAATTCCCCGATAGGAGCATTTGGCTGTGTTGGCCGAAACTTTCCTGAATTACAGGTTTGTTACACCCATGTTATGTACTTCCACTCGGGGTGCAGTTCGCTGTGTGAACCTCCCCCCCCCTTAACCCCGAAAGGGGGTAGTACAGTTTTTGATTATTCTCTTCTTGTTTCTAGGTATGTAAACAATAATATTTAAAATATATATGTTTTTTATAAGACTTGGTCGACGGACGAGCGTATATTCCGCGTGATAGTAAGCCTAACAGCATCTTATAGACGCTCATAATATCACAAGGATATCACTAGCATAACCTTTTAACATAAAGATATTATGTCACATTACCCAGTAACTTTACTGCCTCTCTCACCCTTAGACTGGAGCATAGCAATGCGAACACTGCTATTTGACAGTATAGGTGAGAGTGTGGTACCAATGCAGACGACATTTTGTATGAGGTCTACCTCATGTTGAATTACAACGCGAACTATTCGTCGATCTATCTATATTAATCAATGGCTGTAACTTATGTTTATAGAGTTCCGAAATAGTGCCGAAAATGCATTAAAAAGCTTTTAATTAATATATAATTTTCTAATAGTTCCTGTTTAATCCTTACCAAGCTAACGTCGTGAGGTACCGGAAGTGCAGATATAATAGAATAGTACCTCCTCCTGTACCAGGTGTCATAAGAGGCGACTAAGGTACCAGAACCGACAGTTGGCGGTATATCCATCCGAAACGGTGTAGCTCAAATGCACAGGCCGGGAATGAGCAGCAGCATCCGCGTCGCGAAGCTTCGTTCTGCGATTGGCACCACGCTTGTCTAGCGCAGCAATTATGGGCAAAATTCACCTATTTTTGCGGAGGCCTATGTCGAGAAATGGACTTCTAATGGCTGGTATGATAATGATGATCTGTCAGGAAGCAATATAGACTTTTCTTGGTATAACAAGAGATCCTGATGAGATGAGGAATGAAATGAGGACCTCTTGAGCGGAACGGGAGTTGATTTATATAAATGAAATAAGTACCTGAATCGAGCAAGCTTATTTGGGCGTGCAGTTACTGTGTCGTACGCTATTCCCCGGTTATCTATCTGAGATCGCTGGTCGTTTGTCTCGAAGCGGTGTATAAATCCACGCTTCTCGAAGGTTCTCCAGGGTAGGCTAACACATAGCGACACACGCCTGAACTGCCTGAAGTATTGCTGTCTAATTACTGTTAATCCCCAATACGACGTTGGGATGGCGGCTCCTTCGTATTTACCCTTAGTTTGGTGAGTGAACGCAATGAACAAAAGAGGTGTGAGAATTAATAATTCATTTCTCTATATTGTGTAAAATAAAGTCAATTTCCTCTGTCTGTCTGTTCCTATGTATGCTTTTTATTTCTTGGGGAGGCTTATATCCACCAGTGGCTTATATAATAATAATAATGTGCCACGGATGACTGGTATTTTTACATACTCAAATTTAGGCTCTATGTTATTATGATGTAAGGGCTATATAATTGTGAAGTTGTTTTCGAAATTTTAGTTTTGTTGTGAAATCGTAATAAATCTACGGTCTTATAAATTTGGTCGTTTATAATATTATTCGATCAAGTTTTGTTTTTAATCAGTTGTACTTATTGTCAAGCCTTATATGTTCTTCTTAAAGTCTAAGATGTATAATGTGGTTTATATTTTAAATGTTATTAGAACTTAGCATTAAATTAACGGGTCTGATGCCGCAGGTGGTAGTGATCCTTTCCTATAAATATAGATATGATGATATTTATGTATGTCGTGTGTCTGGGTGTTAAAAATATGTATTTAAGTATTATATTTGTGAATCCTCTGTTATCTGATGTCGGTAACACAATTGGCAGGTCAATGTACGAGATGTTGTGTGAATATTATACTTTCTTACTACACGGCACCCGACACAGGCCTGATGGCGCGATGGATTCACAATCGTATTTGTCAAATGCCTGGATGTCATATCTGGTCTCTTTTATCTGATATCCGTAACACAAATGATTCGACTTATTTCGGAGTCAGGTCAATATTCGAGATGCTATTTGCATTTATTTCAGACTCTTCAACAAATAGGTACCTAATTAGAAAAACATAAATATATTTGTTTATATTAACATAAGCGTTATATAAAAATAAATATAATTTAACAAATAGGTTTACAACAAGAATTTTATAAGTATTTTGTGAGTATTATGGTTGTATTTTTATATATTTTGTTTTATGATGTTGTTTTATTATTTTATCTAATGTGTTACTTTTGTTTGTTCTAGGTAACTGACTCATACTTCAAGACCTGGTGGTAAAGTTAGATATAATACATATACATATAGATATATAATAAATAAGGATATAGACATTTATTATTACAGTTTATTTCTTTTTATGTCTATTATGATGTCGAATAATCTCCTTTCTTTGAACAGAATTATTATTAATTTGATCGAAGCATTGTAGAAATAATCCTACGCTGAGGTTCTTGCCATCCGCATTTCAAATTTCAACATAATCGGTTTACCGGATTATGATTTAAAGTTGATTATTTTACGATAAATATATATTTAAAAAAAACACTGTGATTTTATCTTTTCAAATTTTATTTAATTATTACTATAAACTTTAATACACTAGACACAATAATACATGTAAATAAAAGTAACAATTGTGAAGAGCGAGAGGCGGCCTTATCGCAAAAAGTGATTTCTTTAGGCAACCTTTGGATGGAAAACAGGAGCGAATTATTTGTTGTAATGAAGAAAGTTAAAAAATGCGTTATACATCACCAAACATAGACAGATCGGGCTAGACCTTAACCGGAGCTACTTCGGAATTGTAGGCACGCTAGGCCTGAGGTATTTGCGAATGGAACACAAGGCTGTAGTCGGCGCTCTGCATACAAACCTGCTACGAATCTATGGGCGATCCGTGTGAGAGCTTAACTGGGATTGGTTGAATAGGATTAGGCTTTGTATAATCTATCTAGACTAAGATTATGACTGACTGACCGGTTTATGTCTGACCAATTTATTTATAAACTATATTTCCGTCATCTCAGCCCTGAGCATGTTACTCCACGTTCCCTGACAGCTAATTTGCGCAAAAGTGGTACTGATTCCACAGAAAAAAATTATAATCTATTACACGTGGACTGCGTTTCGCGGTAAATAGTAGTAGCCTTAGGGCATAGGCTTCAAATCATAAATAATCTCTGTGCTAAATTTCATAATGATCTGATTACCTTTTCCGGAGTGAGAACAAACATACATGCACATATGCATACTCACGAACTTATATGAAACTAGTGACCTTGATAGGTAAACACCCATTTAAAACTATATTTATATAATAAAATTGTGTTAACGAAAAAAAAGTGTATATATAAATAAAGATATCTTTGACTCCACTTGACTCTTGACTATATACATGCCTTCAGAGATTCCTTTGCTTCCTATTTCCACATCTGTTAGTTTCTCATCTCAAGCGCCTGTTGATACCTAGTACCGAGTGTGGTACTATTGTTCTGGGTAAGTACCCCACGGCAATTACAATATAAAAAAGCCTAGAAAGCTTAATTAAAAATTTTAGCTGTAGTTAGTTTTTACGATGTTTTAACTTAAAATATACAATGACTGTGTCCCGACTCTGTCCAAGTACATACTTTCTTTTAATTTAGACAGGTTGACAAACAACCGGACAGCTCGCGTGATAGTAACACGCAGCGTCACAGCAGCCGATAGACGCTCGTAATATCACAAGGATATCACTGACGCGTTGCCAACCTTGCGACTTGTATATATATTTTGTCATTTTACCCAGTACATTCACTGCCTCCTTCGGTCTTAAAACCGGAACACTGCTATTTGGTGGTAGAAGGTGAGAGTGTAAACGTCCATCTCATTACCATTCGAGTTTAAATTTTTTGACATGTCTGATCTTGGAACTTGATAATTTTCTTAATGCTTCCGGATACCGATAAATCTCGTAGAAACCTGGTCCCCACAAATATAAACACAACAAAAAAAGAATTATTCGCATAGTATATTAAAATACAAAAAAGGTTTGGTAACCCTGTTAGCTGTAGCATGCAAGTGGCCGTTGCAATACGCAAGGCATGCTTTGAATACAGATGAACAGGCGATGCAGGCATTCTCAACCTTTATTGCTGCGTTCTGGATTCCGTGTAACATCTGTCTAGGGGTGGCTTTTGTCTCTAAAATAGCCTGTATTAATGTAGACCTAAAGTTTTTTTAAATCAAAATAAAATAAAATCCCCGTAAATAGAAAATTGATATGCTGGTGTCTCGAGTTCTGATAAACCAAAGGCAGCAAAGGAATCCATGATATTAAAATTAAATAATAATTTTCACCTGTAGGTTTCCTTATAGACTTAATCTAAAGCACGTATGGAATATATCCAATATTCTGTATAAAACAAAAAATTAAATTATATTTCCCTCTTAACAACAATAACTCCTTTTCCTTGACAGTAAAAACCAACAAGCTTGTAGAGATTCTAAAAACATTTCAAAATATAAATCTAAGTATAAAATGTTTTTAGAAAATACGAACTCTGGTTTATCATATCCATATTAAAAGAACTCGTAACGGAAAAAAATGCCCGCCTAACCTCGCTCGTAGCATTCCGTAGCACTACGTCGTAGCGCACCATAGTCAGCCGGGCGTAGCATTCCGTAACGGCGATCGACTACGCGACTACGCTCGCAGGAAAAAACGTATCTTTTAAAGCTTCGGCGAAACGTTTTATGGACATTAAGCTGCAGAGCTTCCTGTTTGACGAATCGGTCCGAATAACGCCTCATTGGGCCGGACGTTTTTCGAATTAATTCGGCGTCATTAATCAACCGAAACTTCCGACTGTCAGTACGTGCGTCCATGTTTAAATGATGATTCCATTTAGTACTGTGTAAAATTGTCTGGTTTCATTTAAAATAAGCGTATGTATTCTGGAATTTTTAATTTTATGAGAAAAATTGTTTTGAAGCATTCAACCTAGTTTTCTTTTTTTGTTTATTTATTTATTTAACTTTATTGCACAAAATGTTACAAAATGTACAAATGGCGGACTTAATGCCAGATGGCATTATCTCCCAGTCAACCATTACACAAAACTGAAAAAAATATATATATATATATATAGTGGTGCAGGCAATATATATACAAAATAAATAAACGTGGCATACATATTTGTATAAATTTATCTGGCTGGCGTGGGTTCGAACCCCACCCAGGACAAACATTTTTGTTTTTGCTGCATCTGTTTTCTGATATCTGTCACACAATAACATAATGAAAAAACGAGCCGCATTTTCATATACTAATATAGTACTGGAGGTAGACCTCATGGAAAGGTCGGCTGCATTGGTACCACACTATTACCTATTTCTACCGGCAAACAGCAGTATTCGCATTGCTGTGTTCCGGTTTGAAGGTGGTAGGGACAGTGAAATTACTGGGTAATATAATATTTTCAAGTCACAAAGTTAGTAACCGTGTGCTCGATTGTCGGGTTAGGCTAAGAATAATAATAAATCTTATATTGTATCTTCTCTAAATCTTATCTAATAATCTATACGTTTAATACTTCTATCAAGAAACGTTAAGTAAAAAAATTTAAATAAATCACGTTTTCAAACCGTTAAAAAAGTATTTAGAAATACTAGGAGTACATGAATATATAATTCCCCAAATTATCCCAATGCCAGCTATGAATATGTAGAAAACGTATATACACACAATTCCCGAGGGAACACGGCACGCTATAAAGAAATCTGAACATCCATCTCGCAGATTGGAAAGTTCTCACTTCGTCGAACCCGCGACTCTGCGTCCAACTCCCATAAACCCTAATGCGTTACTTCGTTACTGTGCACTAGTGATGTGACACTTCGTGGCCTCTGATATCGATACTCTAATACGGGGTTATAAAATCCGTAGTATTGATATTGAGTTACTGAATATATCATCGAAGTATAACATCCATTCCATTCGATTTTATTAAATTTTATAATTACTGAATCATCACATCACCCATTGGAAGTCCATTGTTAGACATAGACCTCAAAAAAGGGGGAATTTAGCTTATAATAGCCGCGCTGGGCAAACATGTTGGCAAAGCGTAGCTTTCGCGAAGAGGATGCTGCTGCCCATCCCCGCCCTGTGCGTTTGTGCTCCACTGTTTCGGATGGATATCCATAACACAAGGCGTGCTTAAGGCGACTTATCTTTGTATCAAGTCAATGTATGAAATGTTGTATTAATTTATTATGATTATATATTTTAAGATATAGCCTACTCGAAATAATTAATATATTTCTAATAATTGTCGCGCTGGGCAGGCATGGCAGCAACATAGCGTAGCTTTGGAGGATACTGCTGCATTGTAATTACAAATTTATCCAGTAAGGATGGATATACCGCCATCTGCCGGTTCCGGTACCTCAGTCGCTTTACGAGCAAAGAGGGAGGTACTATTCTATTCAGGCGGTACCCCGCGGTATGTTGCAAGTTTACGTATATCTCATTGGAATCGATAAAAACCTCCCTGCAGGGTGGCACTCACTATGTACTCGTATATGGAAACCTTTATTTGTAAATACATAGTCATATATTGGAGATTTTATGACCAACTCTTTTATTGTTGTTCCAGTTTTTACAATGTAAGTGAATGTGCTAGAAACGTAAAATATTTTATTTGCTGAATAAAAACGGTCTCGGTTATTCAAACCATTTTTGCTATATTTCATATAAATAAATAAATGTGGACAAAATCACATTGATCTGATTAATGAAATAAATCGAGATAATTGTATGAACAATGCTATGAAGTAGACTTCATACAAAGGTCGTCTGCATTGGTACCTCACTCTCACCTATTTCTACCGCCAACTAGCAGTAGTTGTATTGCCGTGTTCCGGTTTAAAGGGTGAGACAGGACTCTAATTGCCTTGGTACCAGCACAATAGTTACTCCCACTCGTACCAGGTGTCGTTAAAGTTGACTGATGCATCGAAACAGACTGTGTTGTGTCCACTATAAAGAGATCAACTCAAATGCTACAAGGCAGGAATGGGCAGCTACATCTCTTAGCTATTCCCGAGAGATAGCCCAGCGCGGCAATTATGGGCAACGTTATAACTTGGCGAAAACGATGGCGAGCAAGGGACAGGGCAAATGCGCACATAAAATTAAAAAAGTTCTCTGGTCCATTCGACAAAAAAAATCTCCAGTATTTCTTTCCTAACTTTTAACTTTGCCCTTAATAATGAGTGATAAGTCAATCGCCCTTTACGCACACAGAGGGAGTTCTCTTCTTTTGTTTCGCGACGTCGCGACGTCTCAGGCGACATACACGTCGCATTGTATACGAGGGAACAATGTTGGAGCTGGAGTGCTGTTTGTTTATTAAAGATGTTGTTTTGATTGTGGAAATGATATTTTTGATGGCGCTGACTGTAGTGATTCTATCTTGTGTGTGAATATTTGTACTATACATGTATTAAGATATTATAACTAGTAATATATTGTGATTTCTGATGTCTGGTGTCCGTAACACCACTTATGTGCCCCCCCCCCCCCCCCCCCCAAATTCGCCCTTGAACAGGCCTATCGTCTAGCAGTGGCCGTTTAGGGCTGCTTCATACCGTTGTGTGATAATCGTAACACAAGTGCTTTATGCATTAAGCGACTTATCTCAGAGTTGGGCCAAAGTATTGGATGGATTTGAAGTTGGCGAACAAGCATACGGAACGCGTGACGGTCACACTTCACCAAAGCCTATACAGTTGTGTCATCGCAATACCATTACCAATCTAAACTGGGGTTCGAACTTGGCTAAGAAAGTTCCTAGCAAAAGTCGCGAGCTAGTTACATATGTCACGTATTTATCTTCGCTCCCAGTAAGAAGGCAGGCCTCTAAATACTCGGCGATAAACGCGCTATCTCCGTCGCTTCTTCCACCAATCTCGCTTTTACGACATAGACACTTTCTGTTTCATCCGAGTGCTTTATTATATCAGACAAGGGAAGCTGCGCCAATAATGGATGCGAAAGATTAGATTGTAATACGAGTTTACGCGGATCTTCTGGTATTTTGTCTGTGTTATGTTTGGTGCGAAATAATACTTAGTAAATTTACATGAAGTCATGTCAAAGGTTGTCTTTATTGGTACATCACTCTTACCTCCTTCTACCGCCAAACAGCAGAGTTCACATTGCTGTGTTCCAGTTTGAAGGGTGAGAGAGGCGGTGAAATTACTGGGTAATGTGACATAATATCCTCAAGTAACAAGGTTGGCAACGCGCTAGTGATATCCTTGTGATATTACGCTATCTATAGGCTGCAGTGACGATTATTATCTGTACTGTATGTTAGTTTGTCGACCTGGACTAATACAAATAATGATATTAATTGTTCATGTAGAATAGTACCCCCCATTGCATCAGGTGTTGTAAGAGGCGACTAAGGTACCAGAACCGATAGATGGCGGTATCATCATCATCACATCAGCCATTGGAAGTCCACTGCTGGACATAGGTCATCCCAAGAAAGGTGGAATTTTGCCGATACCTGCCGCGCTGGGCAAGGGTGTTGGCAATCGCAGATCGCAGCTTTCGCGACGAGGATTTCCAAAACAGTGCAGCTTAAATGCACACAGCGGGGATGAGTAGCAGTAGCCCCGTTGCGAAAGCTGCGCTCTGCGATTGCCAAACGCTTGCCTAGCGCGGCAATTATGGGCACAAAACCTCCTTTCTTAGAGAGGCATATATATGTCCAGCAGTGAAGATGATGTACCGGTCAAACATCAACTGACACTTCAATCAAAGCCTCCCCAGCCGGGTCGGAATATCGTGCCTCCAAAACCGACTCTACCGCCCAAAAAATAAGGCGTAATCGATTCGTGCCGCTTGTTTTTTAAGTTTATGATTCCAAACCGCTCCAATGGGAGACGTCCTATTTCATTAGCAGTTTGACGAGCGATAAATCGAGTAGTTTATACGTCATGCCGGTAGGCTTGGCAATTACAGCGATTGTCTATGGCATTATCGTTGGAGAGTGCGCCCAATTTTAGCTTGATGACTTTTTTACGAGTTTTCGAGTCTTGGGTAATTTACGAGCTCGTAAAGGAGCGTGGCCTGATAACAATGTCGGTGGAGTGCCTTCATAAGCTTGTTTTGTACCTTAATCTATGGCGAAGGTACCGTCAGTGACCGAGTATTTATTAGACGGTCGGCCATTTTTCTTTTATAGAAGACTAGCGACCCGTCCCTGCTTCGCTCGGGTGACATCATCATCATCATTCCAGCCATTGGAAGTCCACTGTTGGACATGAAAGTGGGAATTTGGTAGATCTCGCAACGGGGATACTGCTGCCAATCCTCGCCCTGTGCATTTGTGCTGCACTGTTTCGGATGGATATAGCGCCATATGTCTGCTTTAGTATCTTAGTCGCCTCTTACGACACCTGGTGCATGGGGAGGTACTACTCTACTCTACCAGTACGTCACGGCACGTTCGGGTGTAATGAGGATAAATATGGTGCGAACTTTTTCGTTGAATTTTTTAACATGTACACTATATTGATCGTGTCGGGTTCAGCCAGCGTTTGCAATCTAATCGTAAAAATGTATTTATTTATTTTATCACATTAAAATCCTACAAAATTGTAAATTTTTCTCCACTTAATTATGCACGTATTATACATGTAAACCTTCCTTTTGAATCACTCGATCTATTTAAAAACCGCATCAAGATCCGTTGCATAGTTTTATAGATCTAAGCATACGTAGGAACAGACAGACTGACAGCGGAAAGTGACTTTGTTTTATACAATTTAATGACTAGGAACGCTCCGCGGTTTTACTCACGTCACGTCACGTAAAGGAATTTTTAAAATCGGTCTAGTAATTTTGCGTTAAACTATAACCAAACAAACAGACAGTCAAATCTTTTCTCTTTATCCATAAAGAGTATTGATAAGAGAGCTGGTATAATAATATTATAACTATAATACCAGCCATCGGAAATCCACTGCTGGACATAGACCTCCTCAAGAAAGAGGAAATATTGCCCATAATTGCCGTGCTGGGTAAGCAAGTTGGCAATCGCAGAGCGCAGCTTTCGCGACAAAAATGCTGCTGCCGCCCATCCCACCCTGTACATTTGAGTACTGTTCTGGATGGATATACCGCCATCTGTCGGTTCCGGTACCTTAATCGCCTCTTACGACACCTAATATAGGGGGAGTTACTATTCTACTCTGCCGGTACCTCGCGGCTTCTAATTCTTTATAATATTAATATATGAAATATTCAACTGTATAGTTCAACAATAGAATATCCTCTAGACTGCTGTCTGATATTAGCTCTAGAATTACCAACAAATATTCTAGGCGTTATTGTTCGTGATCCCCTTTATGCAATAACAACGTATACTATATCCTTCCCATAACCGCATCTCCAAAATGTGCCGGGATCGTAACTTACTATTTGGTAGAGCGGGCTGTATGCCTGATATTTACGGAACATCACGCTTTATAAATAGAAAATACCATCTATACCCTTCTTTTATAAAAATATATATAATAATATAAATATATATATATATATATATATTATTATATATATTTTGTATAAAATATAAAATTAAATTACTGTGTTAGTATTGTGTTTTAATTTTTACTCACTATATTCTCGCTTTTATATATCTATTTCAGTTTAATTCAATCATTTTTCTTAATGTATTGGTCTTTGTTACTTATGTAATCATATCAGCCATAGAAAGCTTAATGTTGAACACAGACCTCCCCAAGATAGGGGTATCTAGCTCATAATTGCCGCGCTGGGCAGGTGTGGTGGCAATTGCCGAGTACAACATCGCGTCGAGGACGCTGCTGCCCATTCTCATCCTGTAGTATTTCGCTGCGCTATTCTGTATGGATATACCGCCATCTGTCGGTCCCAGTACTATAGTCGTCTTTTACGATACCTGGTACAGAGGGAGGTACTATTCTACTCCGCCAGTACTACTAGTATTTATGTTTAGTCTTCAAATTAATTACGCGTTAGTTAAGCCTATCATTTTGTGGAAACATTCATTTGGTGTCACAACTTGCCAAGATCCTAAAGATTTTATGGCAAGTCTTTTCATAAATTCACATACCATGGTTTGATAGGCAAATGGTGGTTAACTACCATCTGTCTTCGTCATATGTCGTGTGTACCCCGTGCAGGATAATGATTTATATGATGATATTTGTGTTTGTTTGGTGTCTGGGTGTTCATTTTATGTATTTAAAGTATTATACTTGAGATTCCTCTGATTAGTTGATGTTCGAAACACAAGTGCTTAAGGTGCTATCTGGGAGTCAGGTCTATGCGAGAGATGTTGTGTGATTTTTTTTTTCTTTTTTTGATACAGAATGTCTCCACCCTATCGCGGTTTTGAGAAGTTCCCTAATAAAGTAAGCGCGAAGCTCACCTGTACATTTTGTTTTGTGGTCTCAAATCCACAGAGAACTTAATTTTATGTGCTGTATTTAATTACTTCCCACGAGTTAGGGCTTGATGACGGGTGCCCTTTACGACCTGTTTCTTAGTTGAAGGAGGCTAGCCCTTTATTAGGGTACGTTTATGATCAATGAAAGTGTATTATACTAACCGTAGGATACCGGCAAAGTAGAATAGTACCTCCCCATGTACCAGGTGCTTTAAAAGTTGACTAAAGTACCGGAACCGTGGCGGTATAACTACCTGAAACAGCGTAGCTAAAATGAAACAGGAGCACCATCCCCATCGCGAGGCTATACTCGGTGATTGCCACCACGACCACTCAGCGAGAAATTATGGGCATAATTTCCTCTTTTTAGGGAGGCTTTATCCAGCAGTTCACGTTTGCCGGCTGATATAATTATGATAATATATGGTCGACAGATGACGGTATATCCACTCGGACAGCGTTTAAATTCATCATGGCGGGGACGCCTGGCGGCCATTGTGGGCAGAAATCCTTCTTGATAGGCCTATGACCAACAGTGGATTTCTTGGTCTACAGTTTCACTGATGACAATGATGCCTAACCTGTTTCAACTATCTAAAATATGAAGTAATTGATAATATTTTCTATTATTTACACGTTACTTTTTTATACTCTTAAACGTGGTTTTTGACGGGCCCGATGGCGCAGATGTTGATCCTATCTTATGCGTCATGGGTCGTGGGTTCGATCTCCACCCAGGGCTAATATTTATATGATTATCTTTATGTCTGTCCTGTATCGTGTGTGTTGTGGGTAGTACAAAATAAGTATTTATGTATTATATTTGTGATTACTCTGTTGTTTGCGACTAGCCATGAAGTCAGGTCCAAGTGTGATGTTGTGTGTATATTTTTATCTAATACATAATTTGTTCGACATTTCGTTTACTTTGCGGCAACAAGACATTTTGTTTTTAAGTAACTAATTTGTCAATCTATCATACTGTCCACGCTTACTGCGTTGGATGAAAATTCTTAATGTCAAGTTGTGATCTTATGATATATTTTCTTATAATATTATGAAGTCAGCAATCAAGCATATGGTCCGCTTGACCGTTAGTGTGACCACAGCCTGTAGACGCTTGTGTCTTCACAAGGATATCACTAACCTTGCGACTTGAAGATATTATGCCACGTTACCCAGTAATTTCACTGACTATATCGTCATTCCAACCGGGACAAAGCAATGCAAGCACTGCTATTTCACGGTAGAAGTAGAGAGAGGCACCATTTCAGAAGACCTCTCAATTCTACCTCATGTAGATCAAGAAGTAGAACCGTTACTCATTTACACCCAGACTCTGTTTTAAAAAAGGCTCGTCTATCGAGACCTTTATAGTTACTCCATCGAAGCCGATAACAAGTTACCGGCTAACTTTGGAGCTGCCAATTTAAGTGGAGCGAACTGTACCAGTTCCGGCCCTCAATACAGTGGCTCGGAGTTCGGCCGGCTCTAATATCCGGACGTTGCTAAACTAATTTGCTGTCTACCGTCTGCGGAATAGCATTGACAGATCATTTCCGAGCCGCATTCGGGAGCCTCCCGGGACGCGTGTCCCAGTGGAATTATGCAACCTACCATATGCAATTGATTTTAGGGTGTCGATACATTCACACAATACATTTGCAAATATTCATCGGGCTTGTCTGAGTCTCTTTAGGTTGTCGCGAAAATTGAAATTGCACCGTGAAGAGACAGAAACATAAATTTTAATACGCCATTCTAGAGACCGTAAGGTACCGGAACTGACATGTGGGCAGTATATCCATTCAAAACAGCACAACTTAAATACTACAGAGTTGGATGGGCTGCTGCATCATCGTCGCAAAGTGCTTTGCGCTTACCTCCGCCTGCCCAGCACGGCAATAATGCGCAAATATCCTCTTATCTTGAGGTGGGGGGTGAGAGGACATTCTATGACTCGTGTAATCGAAGCACTAATGTGTTTCATCAGTGCTTCGTTTTATTAAAATTTGTTTCATTTGCACTCAAAATATCACTCACAATTCGTCGAACGTCAAACGTGGGAATGTAATTTGTTGGTAACCATTGGTATTTTGAGTGGTACGTGGATACAAATCGCTAACTAGGTCTCGCACAGCATATCAAGGTCACAGGTTTACAAAGAAAGAAATAAATAAATATATGTATTTAAGTGGTATATTTGTTATGCCTCTGTTGTCTAACGTTTGTAACACAAGTGCTTTGAGCGACTTATCTTAAAATCAGGTCAATGTATGAGATGTTGTGGGAAATCATTTATTTATTTAATAAAAATATAAACATCTCATACATTGACCTGACCCCGAGATAAATAGCTGAAAGCACTGTGTTACATAATCAAACTCCTTTTCACGGCTTTAAAACGCCGTTTATTTTACTTTTTACATTCTTACGTTCTTAGTATTTATCAGGTTCATAGTTCTTTCCATCCGAAATAATTTATTTAAACTTTTTTTTCAATGTGACTAATTCGCTGAACAAGTATACGGACCGCGTCATAGTAAGCGTCACTCTAGTCTATTCACGCTCGTTTCATCATGAAGATATCACTAGCGAATTGTCAACCTTGAGCCTTGAAGACATTTCACATTACCCTGTAATTTTACTGCCTCTCTCACCTTTCAAACCGGCACAAAGTAATGCGGTTTTATATACGGTTTTATTTACAGACGAATTTTATATACGGTCCTCATGTAACGACGTGCTACTTAAAGATGATGGGTAAAGCAATTCAATTCCAAGCATCTCTTTGATTGATGTAATCTTCACGAAATATTATCACTAAAGATTAAACAGATAAGCCTACTTTTTATTACTTCATACAATGGCTGATATCCCGCTTGTTATTTTATTCAAACTTAATAACTCAACTGTAGCCGAAGATATTTTACCATTTCTCCCTCTGATTAATGTAATCCCCTGTCCTGGATGTACCAATTAAAATAGCATTGGTGTATTAATATGCCTCTCTAACGATCCCGCTTAGAAAAATTCCTCTGTTTTATAGGCGCTGTGTTTGTTTTAAGGTTGTCTTTGGTGCCAGGGTTGGCAACTGATGAAAATGTTAGTGAAATCTGGCATGTAACGTGAACCTTAATGCAACGGCTGCATTTTTTTTACTTTTAATACTATTTTAGAACGCACATCGCATGCACTTTTAAAACGTCAAAAAATAATATATGTATTATTTTTTGATATATATATATATTTAAATTAGGATGTGAGTAAAAGATTCTATTTCACTCATAATACTGATGACCCCACGGGATCATACGAGTCGTCTGCCATATAAAAATTTTCTCTTAACTCACCTTAAACCAGACCGGTTGTAATACAAAGTTTACTGCAAGAAACTGGTGGTTATAAAGGTTCAATTAACCCCAGGTAATTAGTGTTAAAGATTATTGGTGTCATTATTGAACCATATTGACACATTTCTTGACCATTTTAAGCTATTTTTCAATAGGGAATACATTTGTTGAGCCCAATTAAAGTTTGTTTGCACAACTAGATGAAGACTGCGTTAAATCAAATTAATATATTTCCTACAATTCTAGAAACAACCCCATTTATTCACAAATTTAAACAAAATGTCGCATTACTTTTGGAAGATTTCAACAGACAAAATGTAAAGAAAAGTTTTCTTTCCGCATCAGTATGCGAGTCATAGACCCCGATGCGATCATCATCACCATAGCCTCCCCAAGTGATTACCAATATGGCCGATCGTACACGGACAGCGACCAGCGCACTTCTGCGGTTTCAATCATAAGATCTGTCCACCTTGGGGGGACGTACGCTGCGCTTGGCGGTACGTGGTCTCCGTTTTAGAACCTTACAACTCCATCGGTTCTGCATGCTAAGTGCCCTGTCCACTGCCAGTTCAGCTTGCTAATCCGCCGGGCTATGTCGGTAACTTTTGTTCTTTTCTGGATCTTCTCATTTCTTATTCCTCCATACCTCGTTGGGCTATTTTCAGTTTTCAATTGCGGAAGGTCTGAATAAAGTTACAGTTTTGAGTTTCTGTTTTCATGTAGCGGTGCGATTTAAAGATTACTTTAGAAACTTGGGTTGTGTCGCGTGCCAGCCCTGTAGCGCCCACCTTCGCAGCATTGCCGGTGGTTCTCTTTTCGCTTCGGCGGTGGATTATTATTTTTTGTTCCCTGTCCCCGCACGGAATAACAGCCTAATAAATTAACAATTTATACCAAATGTACTCTCAGGAGCGGGCCGGGATACTGTGGAATTACGGACCTCCGAGATAATGCGCCGCTACGCCAGTTGGCACTGAAACATTTGCGGTAGTTATTTTTATTTACGCGTTTCCGAGGTAGTAGGTAGGTGCTGTTAGTTTTTTTTTTCAGTATCGCTGATACTTCTTGTCTTATTTTTTCGCAGTTCTCGTTCTAGATATGTGTTTAGGTTAAAATTGAATTTAATGCTTTCTGCCTTGGATTTGTATTTGTATTATATTTAGTTAGTCATTGCTTGCGCCTCTATTTCACTTAACGACCCCACTGCCATTTTAACGTGCAATTAAACACATTTATGTATTTATTTATTAACAACATACACCTTAACTATCATAATAGATTTACTTAACTGAATGCGGTAGAATGGTTATCAATAAAAAATAAGCATCTGCTAATGATGATATCGATGGGAAGTGACAAACTATATTAAGCAACTTTGTATTTCTGTTAGGTATTTAGTTTAATAAATATTTTACAAATCGTATGTGAATAATAAAAATAAAATTGACAAAACGAGGCACGCGTTCGCCTGACGCAGTCGTAAAGAGTTGGGTATGATCACGAAAATAAGGGATGTTTAAATCAGTCTCTATAACCGGAGATCATCCTTTAAATAGGCCATAAACAAGCGACTCCATTGCTAAAATCCGACTTAGTTGCTAAACACTTTATATGAAAACGAAGCTTCACACATACTTAGTTCATACTAAGTCATACAGGCGGATTGGTCAATATAGGCGGGGTCATAATAAACGCATTTTACTGTACGTATTATAATAATAATAATATTCTTTATGATACACACCATTATTATGATACAACTAAAATAATAACAATAATTTGTAAACAACAATGACTATACAATCTAAAAAAACTTATTAATATTTTAATAGGGTCCCTGCAGATTAACTCATCAACATACCAGCCGTTAGAAGCCCACCGCTGGACATAGGCCTCTCCAACTGAGGAGGTTTTTTGCTCATAATTGCCGCGCTGGGCAAGCGTGTTGGCAATCGCAGAACGCTGCTTTCGCAACGGGGATGCTGCTGCCTATCCACGCCCTGTGCATTTGTGCACTGTTTCGGATGGATATACCGCTATCTGTCGTTTCTGGTAGCTTAGCCTAAGTTCTTGGGTTCGATCCCATCCAGAGCCTATTTTTATTTGATGATATTTATGTTTTCTATATGTTTGGTTATTAAACATGTGTATTTATCACGGAGTCAGGTCAATGTGTGAGATGTCGTGGATTAATTAATTAATTATGTGTATTGATAGTTGGTAGCAGTAAACAGGAATGAGGAATTAAATAAGATCCGATCCCTTGGCGTCTTCCTTCCCGACCGGTTGATATATTGTGATCCGATGACGCAACCTGTTTACCTGTTTACGCGGGCGCCTCTAATGGCGGTGCATTTCTCAATGTCACTGAGAAAAACGTATGATCGGGGACGAACATTAACGTACTTGCACGTTGCAAGGAAAACAATCGGGCGACTGCGGTGCAGGGCGTCTGTGAAAATATATTGTTTGAAATTAGCGAGTGCCACTCAAAGGATGTCGCTATGGAAGCTAACAAAGCTTATTTGCGACGCTACGACGGTGACGCGCTCGATTCTCGATCGAGTTTTTTCGAAGTGATATATTTAAATGTAGCGTGACTTCATGAACAGTAATAATAAATGCCCACAACATCTCATAACATTGACATGACTCCGTGGTAAGTCGTTCATGCCTGACAACAGAGGAATCACAAATGTACTACTTAAATATATATATTTAACACCAACAGAACAAACACAAATATCATTATATAAATATTTGCTCTGGGTTAACCTACACCTACAACCTGGACCTTTGGCGTACAAGATAGGATCACTACCATCTGCGCCATCGGTACCGTTAAATAGATAGATTGTATTTTTACATTGAGTTAGATTATATGTTTAAATTTTTATGATGTACATTCAAGCTTGTTTCTAACGCTAAGAAACATGCTTATATATAACATTATTTGTATTATTTTTATTATTCATCATGATAACCATTGAAATAGTCTATCCAATGTTGGACATAAGCCTTCCCAAGAAATGGAGAATTTTCGCAGTCGCAGATAGAAGCTTCCGCGACAGGGATTCCGCTGCCCATCATTGGCCCTGTGCAATTAAACTACACAGTTTCGGATGCATAAACTGCAATCTGCCGGTTCCGGTCCCTTAGTTGACGCTTACACCTGATATAGGAGGAGGTACTGTTCTACACAGCCGGTACCTCACGGCTGTTATTTTTATTACTACTCATTGTCTGTAATAATTTGAGATTCAACTCAATGTCTTTTCCAGGACTCATATTATTAGTTACAAACGCACAATAATATAGTCTACATTTTTCGGTGAAATTATAGCTTTCTAATCGCGAAAGATTTATTAATTAGGCGGATATATTTTGAGTACAGTCGTACTAAAAAATACAAATAATCAAATGTTTTCTCTTTATATTATTAGTGTAGATATGAGTAACAAAAGTAGGGGTTGGTAATAAATAGCGGGGAGCATTTCGTTTGTGCTGAGGCGGCGGAGGGCGCGCGGTTAGTGGCTAAATTATGATCGACTCTACCTACTCTACCACCCGCAATTAGAGTACTGCTGACTGCTTGTGAGCCGGCAAATTTAATTGTTTCATTTTTCTCATACACTAGCTGTGCCCTCCGGCTTCGTTTGCAACATGGTGCGTATATCATCATCATATCAGCTGGAATCCACTGTTGGACATAAGCTACTCAAGAAAGAGGCAATTTTGCCTATAATTGCCGCGCTGGGCAAGCGTGTTCGCAATCGCAGAGCGTAGCTTCGTGATGGGGATGCTGCTGCCCATCCACGCCCAGTGCATATGGGTTATACCGCAGTTTGTCGATTCTGTTACCTCTGTCGACTTTTACGACAACTGGTTTGGGGGAGGTACTATTCTATTCTGCCGGTACCACACGGCCGATATATACGTTTGTGTTTTATAACTAATTGTTCTATTAGATGCCAAGATATATATTTTAATGTAATTTGTGTTTTCTGCTATTAGCCCGTTCAAATAAACCTTTAATTACAAAAACAAAGCATGCGGCCTGAATAAAATGAAGATTTTCACTCGTTTTGAGGACAGAAATAATATACGTTTTTTTAGGCAGATATCTTACTAATTTCTTCTGCATTGGTAGCCTTCTCGTCGATTTCTACCGTTAAATATCAGTGTTCGTTTTGCTGAGTTCCGGTTCAAACTGTGTGAGAGAGGCATCGAAATTACCGGGTAAATGTGACATAGTAACTTCAGTTCACAGGGTTGGCAACACGCTAGTGGTATCCTTGTGATGACATTGGCGTCTACAGGCTCCGATCACGTTTATCATTTAGCGGACCGTATGCTTGTTTGCTCACTTTATAATATTAAAAAAATCCCCCTTAGGCCTAAATAAGTTCAAGAATTGCATACATGTGGCTTGGCTGGCTAATTAGTAAAAGAGTTATCTATATAAATTGAGAAATTGACTAACTGACTGACATATTAACGCAGAGCCTAAACTATAAGGGTTAGAAACTTGTGATTTTGCTCAAGAGTTCCTTTTATAACGCAGGGGAGCATTAATAAATATTTTTCGAAAATTCATCCCTTAAGGGGGTAAAAGAGAGGTGCGAGGTTAGTATAACAATTCTGCAACTGAACGCGCGTATGTGTTTCTATAATTACTCATAATGTACAATTATATGTATGTATAGAAAACTGAGATGTTAGATAATTCGGGGCTTCTCTGGGGGGTCATTCGAAGGCCGATTAGAGCGATAAAGGGCCTGTTACATATGCTATATTTGGCCTTATGTAATGTACACACACTAAGTCTTAATGATCATTGTGGTCCTTAGAAAGCCATTGTGTTTGCAAATGTAATTCTGAGAAGGCTTTGCTTGCGTATTATATTAGAATTTAAGTCGGCTAAGTAACCGTTTACTATGTCTTCATGTAGTATGCGAGTACATTCGAGATTGTTTGTCTTTGACGGGCAAGATAGTGCAGGTGGTAGATCCTATCTTGTGCGCCATGGATCGTGGGTTTAATTTCTACCTGAAATAAACATTTATATTTATTTACATTTACATTTAGGCGACTAGGGTACCAAAACCGACTGATGGCTATATATCCATTCGAGGCAGTGTAGCTAAAATATATATTTAACACCCAGACACAGAACAAACACAAATATCATCAGATAAATATTTGCCCGTGGTAGGTATCAAACCCGCAACCTTTGGCGCACAAGACAGGATCGCTACCATCTGCGCCATCAAGGCCGTCAAATTATGTGTCTTCAGTATTTCACTGCAATTAATTTCTTTGGCGGTTTCCTTGTTATGTATACTATATTCACAGTTTTATTATGGTCTTTAATCGAAGTTGTTAACGTTTATTTTTGCTTGTTACAGGAGAGCACACCTCAGATGTTGCTTGGAGAAACTGAAGGATATGGTTCCCTTAGGACCAGAAGCCTCAAGACACACTACCTTAGGATTATTAACAAAAGCCAAAAGATTTATAAAGGTGAGTTATACTATAATAATAATACTCTTTATTGTACACAGAATATAACAAAAAAGAAAAAAACTAAATTATAATACAACTAGCTGTGCCCGCGACTTCGTCCGCGTGGAATAGTATTTTTTTTGGATACCCTACCTTTTTACCTTAACTTATATAAACTTTGAATGTCATGTTTATTTATATCGAAACGAAAGTTGTATTTTAACTGCGCTGTTTCGGATGGAAATACCGCCATCTGTCGGTTCCGGTACTTCAGTCTCCCCTTACAACACCTGGTACAGAGGAGGTACTATGTATTCTACTCGCTCACTACTCCACAGCGCTGTCCATTAATTGTAAAGACTAACAGGTAATTTTTATATGTAGATAATAATTGTTAGTTGCAATGGAGGTAATTATTTAAATTATTTAAATTATTTTTTTATTTTGATATTTATTTCGATACTGGGAAAGACTTATAGTACAGGATCCGTGGTCTATTTTTTCAATTGATTACTATCTACCTAATTTTCAGTGAGTAGCTTCATTTTAATAAGACGCCCAACAATTTCCTGTGCGAAAATTTTTGATTATGGTAGCTAACAGAGGTAGCAATGATAAAACATGTCGATTTGATGATTCTTCAATATTTATTACTAACTGAATTGTTTTTATTAAATCTTATGATAATTATCTCAATTATTTAAAAAAATATTTGTCCTACAAATTCTATGGTTTCATCAGAGTCCTCCCCCTCCAACATGTATTGATAACGAGATTACCAAAAATGATTACTAACCAGCGGTTTTTTTTTTATTTCTTAGTTAATATATATATATATAAATTAACAGCTATATTGTCCTGCAAATTTCGTGGTATGTTATCCCGTGTAATATTCTCAAAAGCTAATAAATTGATTTCAAAAATTATTTCAACAATCTAAGGCTACATTATTAGATAGTAATATTAGGTATATTGTATCTACGCATGCTTTTAGGAACAAAAATCCGCGGGGCATTACTAGTTATTTATTATATCTGAAGCACATCCCTTCATACAGACTCGCCATACTCTTTAGATTGATCAGGATCGGAGCAGTGAGAAATGGTCCCAGCTTCAAGCTTTTCTAAAGCTATTATTTAAATTATTTTTGCGTTGCCTCGGACCCTTCTGAACTCCGCTAAAACAAAACAAAGCGATTTCACAAACAACAAGCATTAACATGAAATGTTCAACCCATTTCTTCTCAAACATCAAACACAAGAACTTTCTTAATGAACGCGGAATTTGGCTTAAAGAGTGGAGATAGTGAACGGCGTCGCTAGCAGCTTCCGGTTCCTTTTGCTAATAGTTGTGAGAAACCTTCGATAAACAAAGGGCAAAGGGTTCGCGATTCCGGCCGGCTCTGTTTCCGGCCCCCGCTTCTTCCGCCCCCCACCGCAGGGTTGCCAGTGCTAATGGAATTTCGCTTTTATCTATCTGATGGTTTTGTGACAAAAATGTTTTGTGCCGTAAACGTATATAACTTCTATTTCTTTATTATGATATTGAAGTATCTCATCATCATTCCACCGGCTATAGGATGTCCACTGGTGGACATTGGCTTCTCCAAGTAAATTGATTGATTTATACATGTGGTAGACCGCATACGGAAGTCGTCTGCATTGGTACCTCACACTCTAGGTGAGAGTGAAGTACCAATACTTTTACCGCCAAATAGCAGCGTTAGTATTGCTGTGTTCCGGTTTGAGAATGAGAGAAGCAGTGAATTTACTGGGTGACGTGATATATTATCTTCAAGTCATAAAATTAGTGTCGCGCTAGTGATATCCTTGTGATATTACGAGTGTCTATAGGCTGCGGTGATGCTAACTATCACGCGAACTGTATGCTTGTTTGTTGACCTGGTCTAATCAAAAAAAGCCAATCAAAGAGAAGCATTTTTTTTATCAAAGCCACAGCAATGCGAACACTGCTATTTGGCGGTCGATATAGGTGAGAGCGTGTAACCAATGCATACGACTATTGAATCAAGTCTACCTCATGTTAAACCTTAATAATGAGCGCAATCCCACTCCTCCGTTTGCTAGAAGTGACGTCATAATGACGAATTCGTTTCCAACACTCCTAGGACGAATGCACCGCAACTTGACAGCGGGTTCATCGACCGATAATAATCAGCTTACCTGATTAGAGATGTCAGATTAACTCTGTAAATATTTTATCACATTCGATACTGTATCTGGAGGTACTTAATAAAACTAATGAGTTTGTTGTTGTTTGTTCGAACGAGTTAATCTCTAGAACTGATTGATGGATTTGTAAAGATATTATTTTATCACGTACTTCTATTCTTATGATGGTTTATAAGTTGTTTAATATTTGGATAATACTTCATGGAGTGGGGCCAAATGCAAGATAACGAGATTGAACGATGCAATGTAAGCGAGTGATTCTGAGCGGTGGATATAACTAGCTATCTTATATACTATCTCATTTACTTGCTATAATGTATTGTGTCTGATACATAGTTTAGAAGCCGTGAGGTATTGCCAGAGTATAATAGTAACTTCCAATGCACCAAGTGTCGTAAGAGGCGACTAAGGTGCCTGATAGATGGTGGTATATCCATCCGAAACAGTGCAGCACAAATACACACGTATTATATTCCTAATACTGATGAACCTTAAGACCCTACGAGATAACAAGAATCATCTTACGTTTAAGTTGGGTAGGTAAAACTCAAACAAACTCACTTTAACAATTATATATGTTAGTTGAGTTAGAAAAAATGAAATTGGATTGGTATATTCTGATTTGACAAGCTTTTTTAAAATCTTTCAGCGCCATCTATTGATTTTTGTAGTACTCAAATAAACTAGCGTGTACGCTTGAGCGCATTTAAAAACCGCTCAGCGCCATCTATCGATTTTTGTAGTACTCAAATAGATTAGCATTTAGCCGATAGTGCATTCAAAAATCTCTTAGCGCCATCTATTGATTTTTGTAGTACTAAAATAGATTTGCGTTTACCTTTGAGCGCATTTATATATC
>JACJUM010003147.1:2360132-2387402 GCA_020976665.1 Heortia vitessoides
CTAAAATAGATTTGCGTTTACCTTTGAGCGCATTTATATATCGCTCAGCGCCATCTATTGATTTTTGTAGTACTAAAATAGATTTGCATTTACATTTGGTACACAATTTGTTGTTTGATAGAATGAATGAATGAAGAACTTACGATATAAATTCTATGGTAATAGTACATGTTCTTGTGACGCCTATATCCTTCTCCGTATCAAATGTAACAATTTGCCAACCTTGTGACCTAAAAATATTTTTCACTTTACCCAATAATTTCACTGCCTTTTTCACCCATCAAATCGGAAATACAATGCGAACACAGCTGTTTACTGGTAGAAATAGTGAGGTATTAATACAGGCGACATTTGTGTGATGTCACTTTGCTGGTATTGGCTAAGCAGAATAGTACCTCCCAATGTACCAAGCACCATTACCGACAGAAATGCAAATACACAATATGGGCACATCTACAAACGCACATCCCCCATTCGCTTTGTTAAAATTACCCCCATTTAAGTTTCAATCACGCACCTCAACGTACAGTTCCAGAGAGCAACTGTCCATAAAGCCCGGCCATAAACCAGGACCACAAAGGATACAGGGTGCACAAAAAACGCGGCGCGTTAATAACCAAGCCGAAATGGTCTCTATCCGAACGGGTGCCGGCGTAATGTGCAAATGGCAATTCTACGCCGGTCCGGCGCAGGGCTGCCGGCTGTTCGCAATTCAATGTGTTTGTTCGCATAACAGATTCCATCGATTATACTATTTATTTATAATAGTAGATTCTCAATAGACGTGATATAACTACTCTTTACAGTCAGTTGTAACTTGATTACACTTAACTTGATTACGGACCCGATGGCGCAGATGATAGTGATCCAGTCTTGTGCGCCTAAGGTTGTGGGTTGGATTCCCATCTATTTATATGATACTTATGTTTGCTCTGTGCCTGTGTTAAATATATGTATGTATTTAAGTAGTATATTTGTGATTCCTCTGTTGTCTGATGTCCGTAACACAAGTGCTTCAAGCGACTTATCACGGAGTCATAAAGTTTCAGTCGGAATTTATTTATTTGTGTACATGTTTTTGTTTCATGTTTCGGTTACTTTGCGGCAAACGTTCTGAAGATTGTTAGAAAATATTATATATGTAGGTCTTTTAGCTTTTGTTCGTGGTTTAACTTATTGTATATTGAGTTCCTTTGAACTGAAGACCATTAGTAAGCTATCTGTGACAACTCATTTTATCTGTTCCGTCAGATGAACACTAGTTATGAATCTGCATATAGCCTTTAGGCTTATACTTTACTCCAACATAGATCCACCCCTAGATATTTCATGCTATGACAAACAATGGCGCATTCAGTGGTGTACCAATAGCCTTGGACTTAATCCCCATACAATCCCCCAAAAAATACATTATTGTGAAGAATAATATGTACATATGTCTGTATTTTAAAGATATATATGTAATACATTTATATATAATTATTAATCTGTAATTATATCTGGCTTAAGCTATTTATCTTGGAGTCAATAAGAAGTAGTGTAAATAAAAAAATAAATATAAAGAAATAAAATATAACTATATTTTACTACGGCTACGAGACTACGAGACTACACTACAAAATTACGTCTCAATTTCGGTAAGCGTAAGATGAGTATAACCCAATTTTATCAGTAAATTTGTAAAAAAATAACTTCTAAAATATATTTGGTATAATGTCCAAGCCATGTGTCAAACTCCCACGTTTATAGCCCGACTCGGGTCTTCCAGACTAACTGCGCATTTACAATTCTTCACTCCCCTCAAAAGCTGAATAGCCATGATATTTACCCGGCAAACACAGCTTAGCCATAACATAACAGATAAGTACAAAGCGGCAACCCTACCCGGTGTCCGAATGGCATGAGCGATGACCGGACGCCGGACGCGGCGCGCATTCGTCACCGGCCGGCCGGACGACGGCGCCGGCGGCCGTACCATCTGTTACCGACCGCTCGCTCGAATGCCGCGACTTAATGGAACATGCTGTATAATCTTGGGCAATAGACATTGGAGCTGTTGGGAACAAGAAATTGAGCTGGATTAATTGGATCTTCTAGATTATGACTGCCGGGCTCGATGGCACAGATAGCAGTGATCGTATCTTGTGCACTTAAATATTTATGTATTTGACAATTTTTATGATGAATGTTTGTGTTTGTTTCGTGTATATATGTATGTAGTATTTTATTTGTGATTTCTCTGATCTCACGTGTTCAAGTCAAGAGACATGCGAATTATTTTTAATAAATAAGTTTTTTATAATTATTTATTATAAATAAGTTTTAGTTCTCTTTTCTTCTGTCGATAATTGAATTATTGACATGCTTTTTATTTAACAAAATAAAAATATTCTGTAAATGTTAACAATTAAAAATGTGTTATGTCAATGTACCTATATAATTGACGGGCAGATGGTAGTGGTCCTTTCTTGTGCGCCAAAGTTCGTGGGTTCGATTCCCGCCCAGAGCAAATATTTATATGATGATATTTGTGTTTGTTCTGTTACATTTATGATTCCTCTGATGTCTGGCGTCCGTAACACAAGTGCTTTAAGCGACTTACCACGGAATCGTGTCAATGTATGAGATGTTATGGGAATTATTATGAAAAATATACATTTTATTTTTTGAGATCACTAAGATGTATTCAACAGCATAAGGCTTTGGCCTCAAGCTTTTAACTCTATCAGATTTTTTTTTGAGCATTACACTAGTTTTATTTTTCTTCTAACTCTCAATCACCTCACCCGCACCAGTGGTAAGAGAATCCCCCCCGCCCGCCCCGCGCCCTACCACTATTCGTTTTACACGTCACATTAAACATGACGCTGGTGACCAGCGGAGATACGGCGCAAAAGAAATGTATGCTGTCCAACGATGGGTTTGCTCTGTACCACTAGATTAACAATCATTTCCAAATGGCAATGGCTTAAGGGAACATTTTTATTATGATGATTTAGTAGAATACATGATACTTCTTGGTAGAGGGTAAAATTTTTTCAAATCCTTTAACAATATGTCAGCAATTTTTTTTTAGTTTTCAACTTTCTTCACTGTTTTATAAACTGTTGTCGAAAAAATTAAAGAGTTGTTTTAAAATATATATATATACATATATATATACAGTAACATTTGCTTAATACCATAATGATCAGTAAGTTTTAAATTTAATCTACCATCGACAATATTCTATAACATTGCACGATCTACCAGAGAAGCGACAAAAATAAATCCTTCTTCGAAACGATCCACTGCTGGGCAAAGGCCTCCTCAAGAAAGGGGGAAATTTGCCCAAAATGCTCGCTGGGCAAGTGTGTTAGTAATCGTAGAATGCAGCTTTCGAGACGGTGAGGTTGCTGCCCACTCCAGCCCTGGATATTTGAGATACACTATATCGGATGGATATACCGCCATCTGTCGGTTCGGGTTCCTTAGTCGCCTCTTACGACAGTACTCTTACAGGGAAAGGTGCTATTCTACTTTACCGGTACTTCACGGAAACGTATGTAATTAATAATAAGATATATTTATTTCCATAATCTCCGATAATCCCGTGGAATTCCCGATACTATCAAAGTTCAGGTATAAACTTTATGGGTTATATTACTTGATAATGATATAGCAGAATAGTACCTCTCTCTCTTTATAGCCGTGAGGTACCGGCAGAGTAGAATAGTACCTCTCCTTATACCAGGTGTCATAAGAGGCGACTTAAGTACCAGAACCGACAGAAGGCGATATATTCATGCAAAATAATCAGCTCTAATGTACAGGGCAGGGATGGGCAGCTGCTACTCCGTCGCGAAAGCTGCGCTCAGCGATTGCCATTACGCTTGCCCAGCGCGGCAATTATGGGCAACATACCCCCTTTCTTGGGGAGGCCTATGTCCAACAGTGGACTTTAATTTTAATAGCTGGTATAATGTTGAATGATATAGCTCTCCATTATTAAAAAAGTTATTAAAATCAGTTCAGTAATTAATAAGTTTATCCGTTACAAACAATAGTATAAATCGTGCCTGATTACATTCCATTTTAGGAGGTAATTATTGGTTTTAGAAAATATAACCTATTTTATTTAGTGATGATGTAGCTTTCTATGGTGATAGAATTATTAAAATTGGTCAAATAGCTTTTTTTTATCATTAGAAACAAACAAACACTGAAATATTTCCTCTTTATAACATTAGAATTGATTATAAAATACCTTTAGATCACTCCGGAGCCAGTCTAAGCCGTAAAAATGTTAATTAATTACGCTAAGTAAATCAGATGCGTTTATACATATGAAAGTGGCGTGAAATTGATAATAAACTATTAAACCACTCTATTTATATGTTGTTTAGGTTCAAATTAACATGACATTAGTTTTAATGAAAACGGTACGGATAGGGCGACAATAGTTCTTTGAAAATTGTCAGGATTTAATTTAATTGTAATTTTTTTATCATCATGGCACTCATCCCCACTTTGTTGCATTTGAACTAAGCTGGATGGTTCCGGTACCTCAGTCGCCTCCTACGACACGTGGCATAGAGAAAGGCACTTTCTGTCGGTACTCTACGCCCTCATTCTTTTTGTTTCTAGAATATTAATTGAGTTAGAAAACAGACGAAAAAACTTTGTTGGTCGGCCTTTTCTTCTGCATTTTTCTCACAAATAGGTATATCATAATAAAATTTTAGAACTAAAAAAAATTTAATGACGGTCCCGAAGGCGCAGATGCCATCATATTAATGTTCGTCCTGGGTGGTGATCGAACCCACGACCTTTGGCACAAAAGATCACTACCATCTGCGTCATCGGGCCCGCCGATATATAGACATCTAGATCAACAAAAACTTAGCCTTTTCAGTGAGTCCAACCTAGAACTGCAGTCCACGTTTCTCACACTTACTGCAGTCCCTACACCTCGGTACATTTATCAAAAGCTAACTATTAATTTCGAAGACAGAGTATTGTATACGCACGCGACTTGAGCACGCCATCCGACGCGGACGGCATAATTCTAGCCGCCGCTAAACGCGCGTTGACTATATCGTTTAATTAATACATATATACTAGCTAGATATGAGTTTTAAAAACTCAAAATGATGAATTTAGACAAACGTCATGAATTTTTACATTTAATGCTTATTTGTGAGGTACCGGTAGTGTAGAATAGTACTTCCCTCTGTGCCAGGTGTCGACAGAGAGAAGAGAGTGAAATATTTGAACGGTGGTCGTTACTTCGTCTGTATCGATGGTAGGTACTTTAATATTTATGGAAT
This sequence comes from Heortia vitessoides, assembly GCA_020976665.1. NCBI lineage: Eukaryota > Metazoa > Arthropoda > Insecta > Lepidoptera > Crambidae > Heortia > Heortia vitessoides. The sequence goes on from JACJUM010003147.1 coordinate 2,365,442, forward strand.
ACCCCCGTTGGTGGGGCACCGAATTATTTATTAAATTTTCCCGACCAAACTGTCATCCTATGTTATCTTGACTTAATTGAGAATATCGAAATGAGATGAGTCTAATTTATGAAATATATTATATAATTCCGACTGAAAGATTTGTTTTAAACGACATTGGCAGCGTTCATTCTGTGAAATGCGGAAACTGTTAAACTGTCTGACTGACAGATGTCAAATGTACTTTGGAAAATCGTTAAAATTATCATATTATTTATCTGCTATTCTTTCTTTATTTTTTCTTTGATTAAAACCTCAAGAGGTTTCGAACGATATCGAATCATAACGAACCATCTAAAAGATAAGACTAGAAAAATCTAGACAGGCTCCTAAATTGTATATAGTTGAACAAACAAATATATATATATATATACACACCCACACACAGATATCACAATTTAAAAATATATATATATATATATATATATATAAATCCTTATATCCCTTAGTAATGGAAAAAAATATAAATAAAAAAAATCACACAGCATTTCGTACATTGACCTGTCTCGAGTTTAGTCGCTTAAACCATTTGTGTAACGGATATCAGAAAAACAGTGGAATACACAAATATAATCATCACATCGGCCATTGGAAGTCCACTGCTGGACATGAGCAAAATAGCACCCCATGAGAAAAATATTAATAATAAAATATTGCCCATAATTGCCGCGGTGGGCAAGCGTATTGCCAAAAATATATTGATGGATAAACCGCCATCTCTCAGTCTGGCACCGAAGGAAAATATTTTTAACACACAGACACAGAACAAACAAAAATGTTCATCATTTAAATATTTGTCATGGGTGGGGATCCAACTCACTTACTTACCTGATAGCGCACAAGATAGGTTCACTACCGTCTGCGCCATCAGGTGAGTCGATATACATAGCAAAAACAGTTTTAACCCACATACATAAAGTATAAAATTGTTCAGCAGACCCCTAAAGTCGTTATGAGCCAACGCGCACCGAAATAACTCCGCAATCACGAAAACTATCTATGTTACAAGAAAATACTGATGTCGGTTCAACAACCTAAATACATCATGAAACGGTAGGCCCCGGCGAAACCGTAAGTTTTCCGATTAGCAAGCGCCAAACACCCTCTATAACACCCCCCACTTCCCAGCTCCTCCCCTCCGATAACCCTCCCCCCCCACACTCCGCGGAAATTGTAAATCTTCCCGCCGGCTTCTAGAATTTATTAACCATTATTACTCAAAGGGAGGGAAAGGGTGATTAAAACTTACCTCAGTTTGTATTGTCGTAATTCATATTATATTTAAGGGATGCGTTTTATTAAACAATATACATGTGTATATATACATGTATCACTACATAATATAAAAGAAAGTCACTTCCCGCTGGCCCTTGTGCGACAAAGGTCGTGGGTCAATCCCCACTCAGGTCAAATATTTTAAGATGATATTTGTGCTTGTCCTGTCTCTGGGTTTTGAAAGTATTTAAGTATTTGTGATATCTCTGTTATCTGATGTCCATAACACAAGTGCTTTAAGTCAGGACTGATCACGGAGTCTGGTGTGATCAATATATGAGATGTTTAGTGCATTTATTTATTTACCCCTTTAAAACAACGCAACGAATTTTAACACAATTTTTCAAATAGATTTATTCAAGACAAACGTGTGTATGTAATACATAGATAATATAATAGAAAAAAAACACTTATTTTGAGTTTTTAATGTGATGTCAACGATTATATTTCTTCACGCTTACATTATTTTTTTGTTTGCTGAGGTGTTTGCCGGTAAGATAGATCATGGTATAGTTTTTTTTTCGAGAATCACCCCTTGAGAGGGTAATAGGAGCTTGAAAATTAGTATAAAAGCGCTGCTAGTTCTAATATTAAAAAAAAAGAAAATTTCTAGTAACGTTCAAAAATGTGGAACGGACTAAAGCAATTTGATCACTAACAATGGACGTAAAAGCTTGTTACACACAGTCTTATTTATCATCTCTATGAAAATGGTTGAATATAATTTCCGTTTCCCCGTATAAATAGGGTACAATACCCATCTTAATGGCGGACAATTATGAATATTATCAAAACATTCCGAAACCGTCGGTGACACTGTTTCAAAGTCAAATTATTTTCCACAGTCTCGCAACAGTTTCACCCTACCAAGAGACTCTCACTAACATTTTCCACATAAATAATACGACGTCAAGTATGCCCACCGCTGCCCTGTTTGCTTTTGAGCTATGCATATATATCGGAGTCGAACTCAAAGTGAGTGATATTGAGTCTGGAAAAAAGGCAGGCAGGGCCGTGCGGTGCCGGCAGAGTGGAATAGTACCGACCAGGTGTGGTAAAAGACGACTAAGGTACCAGAACCGATAGGTGGCGGTATAACCATTAAAAACAGTGTAGCAAATGCACAGGACGGGGTTGGGAAGCAGCATCCCCGTTGCGAAAGCTACGCTCTACTCTATGCGGCAGTTATGTTCAAAATTCCCCTTTACTTGAGGAGGCCTATATCCAGCAGTGGACTTCCAATCGCTGATATGATAATGATGAATTGTAATCTTGATGACATTTTGTGATTAATTTGGAACAGTGCGAGTTTTGTAAAAAAACATCTTTATTTTTTAATCTAGCCTTTAATTTATTTTTTAAATCGCTTGATACTTCATCCAAATCAGGTCTGCTGTTGCAACCAAACTTGATTAGAAGACTTAAGAGAGTCGACGTGCTAACTCGCTTTCCAATTCTCATTCTCTTGACACACCTGATTAGGGTCTCCACGACTGATGACGGAAAAATGAGAAAAATAAAAAGTTCTAGCACTCTCGTAACTTTCAATGTTTAAATTGATTATTTTACGGAAAAACCTTGTCATTATCGAAATGTTATTATGATACGCGGCTCAAATTAGATTTCAATAGCATCCCCTTTTCAAATATTTCTGAAATTTCATCTGAAATTCTGTGGGTGAATTAGTCATAGTTGCATATGAGAATAGTCTTTCAACTGGACCCTAGGACAATTTCTATATATGTAAATACCAATTATCACTTTATAAGAAGTTCAACAAAATATTAATTATTTATATCAATGAATTCCTAAACTCAAATCCATATAAACTCAGTCGAAATAATAGTAATTTTGATTAATAACTACTGTAATTAAAGATTACACGAGTAATCTTGATTATAAGTAACCATGACTACTCCAATCAGATTAAAAGTAATCATGATTACATTTAAATTACAAAAGTAGTTGATTACGCCCAACTCTGAGCCTAAAGCACTTGTGTTGCAGACATGAGACAATAGAGAAATCACTACGAAGTTGCTCTCAACTATTTTCCCATATTTATTCGTAGATCATTAAAACAATGCAACGGATTTTTATGTGGTTTCTTTTTAAAGATAGAGCGATTTAATAGTAGTTTAGTTACTACAGTATTGTACACGTGAATAAGATTACCAAGAAGTCCGACGTATGTCTATCTCTAAGGGATAACCCACAATAACCACTATTTAACTTCATTGCACCCTTGCGAAGCTGGGACGGTTCGCTAGTTGTAATAAATTAATGTATGATAACGATTGCTGGGTTAGTATGCGGCCATGTTGATAAAATGTAATACTAACACTCCATTGTATAACATTACGTGGAATAAATCCTCTTTTTTTCATTTAATCCATGTTATTTGGTAAAAGGTTACGATAACCACTCCGAATAATATATTACGAAATCATTTTACATCGTTAAAAAGGACATTTAAAAAGAGGCGAGAATTAATTAGAGAGTTCGGGGGACAGGGCGGCAGATTTAATAATGTATTTTTTATATAAAAAAAGGGAAAAAAAACTCGGCCTGCCCATTCATAAGTTTGGCCATAAAGAAAATTTCCGCTATAAAAAGGAACCGTAGGGCGCCCGGCACTCTGGATTTAATGACCCTGATTATTTTGAGAGTGTACTGGCTGGCTGTAGAATAATTAAAAATGTTTTTTTGCACTATATAACCATTATTGATGGCCCGATGGCGTAGGTTCTATCCCCACCAGGGGCAAATATTTTTAAGGTGAATTTTTGTGTTTGTTCTGTGTCTGGGTGTTAAATATGTAGTGTTTTATTTGTGACTGGCTGTGCCCGCGACTTTGGGCAGCATATTTTCTTACAAACAACAAACGTCCCTTTCCTAATACCAATATGTGGTGAACAATATAGTTATTACAAGTAGCACCAAGAAAATTTGCCTCTTGAAGGGGTAAAACGGGGGTGGAAAGTTAGTATAATATATGATACTTAGGCGTTATTGAAGTTTTTTAAATGGAATTTAGTGAAAGTCATGAAACAGGTGTATTATATTTATCGAAAATCATCCCTTATGAGGGTAAAAGGGATTTGCAAAGTTAGTATGATTATTGAAGCGCCATATATAAATATCCAGCTGTACCAGGTGTCGTAAGACTAAGGTACCGGAACCGACAGATGGCGGTATGTCCATCCGAGATAGTGCAGCTCAAATGCATAGGGTGGGGATGGCCAGCAGCATCCCGCCGCGAAAGCTGCGCTCTGCGATCACCAACACGCTTGCCTAGCGCGGCAATTATGGGCAAAATTCACTCTTTATTTGGGAAACCTATGTCCAGCAGTTAACTTCCAATGGCTGTAATGATGGGTATTATTATTAGAATGTAATTGTGATAGGTTACGCCCGTTGGATAATTTAACACAAAGGAAAGAAGTTGGCGTAAATGTTGCCAGAGTAAATGCGAGACAATAAATCGGCGCATCACTTCATCAGGCCCGAATACCGTACATCAAAACACTTTTTGTGTGATGGCAACAGCTCGCCTTCACGGTCTGTCGGATTACATATAACTTTTGTCTTCCAACTCAACGGGCAGGGTTGCCAGTTTATTCTAATAAGTTATTTATATACACCGGTATTTAATGGGCAACACTAATAACATATTGAAATAATGTTACTATAATTTTATTTTTTTATATAATTTTATTTTTATATAAATACTGGGCAAAGAAAACATTGTAAACTCCAATCTGCATTATTTTCTACGAAGGTAGGGTCTAAAATTCATGTATCACTTAGTCCTATAAGCCGATAGGTACCTGAAATATAGAATAGTACCTCCAACTATACTAGGTGCTGTAAGAGAGATAGCGGTATACTAATTCTGGCGTAATTTAACTCTAACTGGGCTGGTAGCAAAAACCTCATCGTGAAAGCTTGCCATCGCGACAACAATGAGCAATATTTCTAGGTGTGTCCTATATTCAGCTGTGGACTTCTAATGACTGTAATGACGATGATGATTTAAGTGTTAGCTTCTGGTTTTGAAATCGGTTATTTTCGTTAAAAAAATAAATTATCATATGAACGCACGCAAAATAAATGTTTTAGCGGCAACCCTGCGTATGTGAGAATATACAGAAATAAGTATAACAGGAATCCCTATCGGATGCTGATGTTTTTAGAAGCGTACATATCTAAAGATACACGGACGGACGACTTTCTCGGGCGTTGTTTCTCTCTGATGGAAATGTATTTAAAGCTTTTCGGCATGTTAATATTGCAACGTTTGCGTTCGATCGATTCTTTTAATGTTACTAAGCTAACAAACAAGCATACGGTCCGAGTAATGGAAAGCGTCTCGCAGCTTTTGTTCACTCGTGTCATCTCAAGGGTTTGACCCTAATCCAGTTGGAACTTGTTATGCCCAAAAAAGATATTTTTCGCTCGTTGACTGCTAAACTGTGTAAGAGTCGTGCCGATGCCTTAGAGAAAAATAAAAACTCAGATATATCCTACGAGAACATGTTTCCAGGATGAAAAAATGTTCTATATGTTATCCAAGACTACCAATAATGTCTGTGCAAAATTTTACCCAAATCGTTTCAGCCGTTTTGGTGTGAACAAACAAAATAACATACTTACAAACGCGCGTTCATAATTTTAAAAAGGATATTGTTTGTTGACGATTTAAATGTATTTATAATAGAAAACTACTTTTTTAACGGCTTTAAAACGGGGTTTTAACGGTTGCCGCAAGCAGAGTTGGGCAAAGTATGATCAGATTAAAGGTATAAGGATTACGATTGATATTTGTAATCTGTAATCACGATTATAGATTACAAAAAATAATCAAGAAAGTAATCATATTGGTAATTAATGACTTAATTTCAAAAAGAACACAAATTGTATATCAATAAAATCATCTTTTTTTTTCAGTCCCATAAATTTCTAAGTTTTATTATAATCATCATACCAGCCATTGAGTAACTTAAACGTAGAAAAAAATGTGAAAAAAATAAATAATCCGCGTTTAAGTAATTGAGCCGCGAGGTACCGATAAAGTAGAATAATACCTCCCCCTGTACCAGATGTAGTAAGAGGCGACTAAGGTACCAGAACCCACAGATGGCGGTATATCTATCCAAAACAGGGCAGCTCAAATGCACAGGGCGGGAATGGGTAGCAGCATCGCCGCCGCAAAAGCGACGCTCTGCGATTGCCAACACCAAGTGTGTTGGCAATCGCGGCAATTATGGGCAAAGTTCCCTCTTTTTTTGGGGCTATGCCCAGCAGTGAGCTGGCAATGGCTGATATGATCATTATGTGTAATGGACGCGTAAATGTCCGAAAATATTACTAATACCTTCATTGAACCTTCATTGGACCTTTATACGGAATTTCATTCGAATAACTCCAATAACAGCTTCATACTAACTTTGCACCCCTGTTTAATCCTTGTAGGGGGTGATTTTTTTAAAAATTCTTTCTTAGTGCTACTCTACATGAACAATCAAACCCCAGTGCTAAGTTTTAAATTTCTAACCCTTATAGTTTAGGCCCTGCATTGATGTCAGTCAGTCAGCTTCTCCTATGTAGAGAAGACACATGTCAAGAAAGACTTAGCCTGTGAATTATTTTTAAAAGAATGAGTTTCAAATTAACTCCGCAGTTTTCAATCTTGTTGCCTTAACTTGGATACACTACAGGAAACTATTCCCCGGTTAGAGAGTACATAAGACGTCGACTCCGAAATAAAGGGATCACAAAGTATATTTACTGAAGAAACTCGATTCAGCGCTATAGAGAGTAACGTCTAATAAAACTACTCTTTCATCGACTTTAAGACGCCGTTTATTTAGTTTTTAACATTTCTTTTTGATCGACGTTCAATGGCTACGGATTCAATTTTAATGCCATAGATTTAAGTGACTAATCATGAGGTAGACTTCATACAAAAAGTCGTTTGCATTGGTACCTTACTCCCATCTATTACTACCGCCAAATAGCAGTGTTCGCATTGCTGTGTTCCGGTCTGAAGGATGAGAGAGGCGGTGAATTTACTGGGTAATGTTTTATGGTATCAAGTCGCAAGGTTGGTAACGCGTTAGAGATATCCTAGTGATATTACGACTTTACGCTGCAGTGACGCTTACTATCACGTGTACTGTGTGCTTGTTTGTCGACCTGGTCTAATAAAAAACAATAAAAGTCTTCAAGGCACCAACCTTTTTGTTTTTAATTATTTTGTTTATACTTACCAAACTCTTTTAACTTGTGCGCTATCGGGCGTGGGTTCGTGGATAGAGCGACTCCGACACGCACTCGACCGTTTTTTTTCTGTAGGCAAGTCGTATCAATCGAAGAAATCTCCTGGAAAACAATCGAAATAGCATACCATAGTAAATTGACAAAAAAAAATTGATGGCTCTCATGGCGCAGTTGGTATAGATCCTGTCTTGGGCACCAAAGGCCGTGGGTTCGACATATTTGAGAATGTTCTGTGTCTGTGTGTATATTATATTTATATATGTATTTGAGTATGTTCGTAATTCTTGTTGTCTGATGTCTCTCACTACTCAAACACTCATCTCAACTCAGTATCGTCTAGTCAGATCATGTATAAGATGTTGGATGACTTAATTATAGTAGTGCTGCTTAGCATCTCTGTTATGAAGGCCAAGAGTTCCCAAAGGACTGTTCCTGGCATCAGCATTCCTTATTGGTCATGCTCGTGTTTGTTTCGGCCAAACGTTCTGAAGAAGCAGACAGACTTTCGCATGTATAATATCCGTGAAGTTAGATAATAGGGTGGGACAATATTTCCCAAAGTTTACTACTATGTACAGGGTCTTAAATAGCTTTGATGTGAGACCGAGCGACGTATAATAACTTCAATCAATTCATATTTTTTTATTATTATATAATGAACTAGCTGTGCCCGCGACTTCGTCCGCGTGGAATAGTTTTTTGGGTACCATACCTATTTACTTCAAATTATATAAACTTTGAATGTCACGTTTATTTATATCGAATCAATGGCCTGAAAAATAAGTTTTAAGTTTTTAGCTCTAAAAATAGCGATCCATGCAAACAACTTTTCATCCCCCCTTGCAACCCCTGACAAACCTTATTTCGAGTTCAAAAATAGCCTATTTCATTTCTCAAGGTCTAAAGATTGTCTATGCCAGATTTCATCAAAATCGGTTGAGAGGTTTAACCGGGAAAGCGTAACAGACAGACAGACAGACAGACAGACAGAGATACTTTCGCATTTATAATATTAGTAGGGATATTTTGTAATATATTATTAATAATAATAATCATCACCCGCGGTTTCACCAGTGTTAAGTTTCTTTTACACAGATAAGAAATGATTATCCAAAAAAAAATTTATAAAGTATTTCATGACTTTCAATAAAGAACCTTTATACTGAATTGTATTCATTATACTTCAAGAACATCATAAGTTAATACTAAATTTGCACCCCCATTTTAATCCTTTAGGGGGTAAAAACCCTTTTGTAGTGCTCCACTCCGCTATAAAAGGATCCCCTGTGCGAAAGTTCAAGTTTTATACCCTTGTAGTTTAGGCCCCGCATTGATATTGCAGTCAGTCACTTTCTCCCTTCATACATACAGACAGAGAAAAATATTTTCCAATAAAAGCATTCAGATAACTACACCGCCACAAAGCCACAAGGGACGTATTAATTTCAGTAAACAAATCGAAAATAATATTTCGAGAAGCAATTACGCGAAATAATAAGCTATCAATGGAATAACGTATTATATTTCTTTTTCTCTGTAACAATAATTCCATTTTATGTCTTATCATACATTTATAAACCATTGTTTTTGTTTGTTATTGTGTAGACAGGTTATATTGAAACTAGCGTTGGATTTGGTCTCTCATCCATCGCCTTTATCATGCCAGCTGTATTACATCCAGTGCTGGTCCTTCAGACCTTTGGTTTGCCTGTCAATCTTGTGGGTGGACGCCCTATGCTGCGCTTAAGACTCCATCGGCCATTTGTTCCGCGTAGTAAAAGCTATGCCCACAACCATTTCAACTTGCCAATCTGTTGGGCTAAGTCGATAATCCGTGTGGTACCGGCAAAGTAGAATAGTACCTCCCACTAGATCCACCTGAAGCAGTGTAGCCTAAATTCATCAGGGCAGGGATGGGCTGCTGCCCATTGCCGTCGCGAAGCTACGCTCTGCGATTGCCACCACGCTTGCGCAGCGTGGCAACTATAGGCAAATTCCCCCTTTCTTGGGGAGACCTATGTCCAGCAGTGATATTGATAAATTTAGTTCTCTTACGAATCTTCTCATTTCTGATTGGACTCGTTCACTTAGATAATAATTAATTAGTAACTGTAAGACGTCCGTTTTGCCCTTAATTGACGCACTAGGCAGGCGTCGTAGCAATTGCGTAGCACTGCTCTACATCCTGAAGCATTTATTTATACTTTTTTAGGTGGATATACCGCCATCTGTCGGTTCCGATAATATTTCGTCGCCTTTTATGATACCTGGTGAAGAGGGAGATACTATTGTCTGACCGTACCTCTCGGCATTTACCAATAAAGTAACACAAATAAATCAATATATTTTTTTTCGCTTTATCTGAATAACAATTATAATTACTGAGTGCAACTCTAAGTTATAAGCTTCACATCAATCTGGGTATTATTCTCTCGAATAATTAACCTCGGAGGGCGATTCCTCCGAGAGCCGCGAGGGCTGGCTACGGCCGCATATAAATATCGCCGCAAGCTAATTACGCTGTCGGGAGACGCCACATAGCCTAAAAATAAATAGGCTTGCGTCTTATGCGAACACGAGCTTGACTCTTTTGACCTGAATATGTTGTCACTTAACCGGATGAGTTTACCGCCTATACCTATCAGTTGGAGTTAAATTTAAACCTGGAACACGAGCGGATTCTTTAAATAGGTATACCAAAAATAATACCAAAACGTTTCTATTTAATAAGTATATAAATTTTAATTTAGTGTTTAATTTATGAAGTTCCTTCAGGTAGGTCAGGCTGTTCGTTTTTCCTTTGTTGCATTTATAGCTACGGGTGGATATTTACATGAGGTAGACCACAAAAGTCGTCTACATTGGTACTTCTTACTCTTACCTATTTCTACCGGCAAACAGCAGTGTTCGTACTGCTTTCCGGTTTTAATACCTCAATTAACATGGCTAGTGACACGCTAGAGATATTTTTGTGATGACACGTTTCCCATCAAGCGGACCGTATGCTTGTTTGCTAACTTCATAATATAAAAAAATAACTACTTACTGCGTTTATTCTATTTAACTTCTATTGATTATCTGAAGTTAGGTAGTGTATGGATAGCTTTAACTTATTAAAATTTTAATAAAGATCATAATTTTTACAAGAAAAAGTCAAAAAGGTGAGAATTGGATCTATATCTTTCCCTTTCCGACACTGCACTTTCTAGAAGGTTCAAGTCCCGAAATTAGTATTTTTTAATACCAATGAAACAACTTTCTCTAAACCACAAAAGCTAATGTAATCAGTTAGCAGCTACAATGATCTATGTTGATATTAATCTTCCGTGTAATTAACCTCGGAGGGCGATTCCTCCGAGTGCCCTCCGCCCGCACATAAATATCGCCGCAGCTTAATTGCGGTAACCTTGAAACGCCACACAGCCTAAAAATACTGTACAAATGGCAGTCGTCGGCTAGTCTTGGTATTATTCAATGTTTTTAGATTTATCGAGTCTTCTACGCTTCTAGATTCGATCCCCACCCAGGATAAACATTGATTGGTCGTCTGCTATTCATAACACGATTGATTAAAGCCATTTGCTTCGGTGTCAGGTCATTGTATGAGATGTTATGTGCATTTATAAAAGTGAAAAAATTCTTCTATTTGAAGTGACCCTAACCTATAATATTTTTTTATTGTTAGAGATCGTCAATCGTTGCCGCAAGGTAGCCGAAACGTAGAACAAAAAGTTTATAGTTTACTTGACTGATGATTACATTTGTTTCTTTTTTATAGAATGTAACTTATTGGTACTACATAATATTGCTTTATATTTACATATTGGTTCCGTAGTTTTCTAGCCTGTTCGTTACAAATGAAAATACAAACCATTTATTTTTCTGTAACACTACTTAACACGTTAAACGTTGTCCTGTCGTCACGATAGTTATTAAGTTTGCTATAAAAAAATAAATTGCGGCTATAAACTGAAATTAAAACCATCCTATCTATCGATTTGGATGAAATTGTAACCTTTAAGCAATTATTTATTAAAAACGGTTCAATAAAGAAGTTCATACCGGACATACATTGTGACATGATTTTTTTATAAATAAGTAGACATTCATCCCCTCATTTTTAGGGGGGCCTATGCCCTACACACAATGATACAAGCGACTTCGTTATCAATTACGAAATAAAAATCCAAAAACCTCCCCCCAGTAATGAGATCTCACTTACTTCTCCAAGCGATACACAGGTTCATAATTTCCCATTCTCCCCGTGCATATGAAAAAGGAAACGAACCGCCGAACAAAGGCAATACGTTAATTGGCGGGGAGAATGGGCGACATTGATACAAATTGCGCAGGTTATTTCTTTATGGTGTGTATTGAAGGTTTTGCTGTAGCTGCTGGGGAGATTGTTACAGTTTAATAATTGACGGGCCCGATGGCGCAATCGGTAATGTTCCTACCTTATGCGGCAATGGGCGTGGGTTCGATTCTCACCCAGGACAAATATTTATGCTATGAATGTTTGTAATATATAGAGCGGATGTGAATAGAATAGTTGGTATAAGACGACCTAGGCGTATATACCTTAATCGTTTAGAAGAAGTATTAAAAAATGATATCTACAGATTAACGGTAGAAGTATCAAAAATAAACGAGCGTGTATGAAAGGTCTAATGCGAGTAAAGGAATTGAGAAAGGTGTGCCAATATAGCAAGTGGAGCTTCCTAGTCTCTGTCTAACCGGATGGGATACAGGCATGATGATGATGATGATGATGACGTTGCCATGACTGAGTATTAAATACGTGTATTTAAGTAATGTATTTGTGTTTCCTCTGTTGTCTGATATCCGTAACACGCGTGCTTCAAGCGTCTTATCTCGTATTCAGGCAATATATATATATATATATATGAGATGTTGTGTGAATTCTATTTAATTTAAATTAAGCGATGTGTACTTGACCAATATAATGTACCTTCAAATTTGTACTTTGATTTTTGTCCAAAAATAATACTTTGTTCTAAGTCTAGAATAAAGCTAAATGCTTTGTTCGCATGTTAATAAATGTTTTTTTTTAATGCGGAAATATAATTGTTTATAATACTACGTTATAAAATACTTACAGTTTTTAATCAACTGCATATTTATTTATATTCCTGAATTTATACAAAAAAAGTTATATGTTTGGAAAGATGACATATAATGTTTTCTAGCGGAATACTTAACTTATGAAAACTTAGTCAAAATGTAATTAGAGGAAAACGTGGCAATGAAAATTTATTTCACATACCATTATTTTCAGACTCCAATAGAACCATATATTTAATTTAATTGTCACTTAAGCGACTAGAGTAATAGTTACGTGAAACATGAAAACGCAATTCAAATAAACCACGTTTTGAAGCCGTTAACAAGAAGTCTTATTGGAATCAAATCATTACAACGTTCGCCGACATATAACGTTCCAAATTCGAATATATACCCGGTTCTAACGCCACGCGCGGCATTCGAGAGGCCGTGTCGCATTCGACACAGGCCGACAGCGTCGGATGTCGGCGTAATTGCCGCCACGTTCGCCGACACCGACACGATGCCCCAGGGCCGACGCGCCCCATTCAAATTGGCGGGCTTATTAATTTTTCCCGCCGGTAAAATAAACGGGCCAACTGAAAATGTTCGCGTTCGTCTCGTGAAGACGTTAAATTACGTTCGTCATACACTTCTGCGGTGCAGAACTGTTGGAATATAAAATGATTATACAGTTTTTTTTATAGGACGATATCTGTATATTTTCTATATATATTTAACTTTTTCGTATCCCGAGGAACTTGTTATTCCGAGACGAATTCTATGCAGCTAAAGTGTGCACACTACAGAAGATAAGAAAACTCAAAATATACCCTACGAGAATAAATTCCTGGGTAAAAGTAATTATTATTATCTCTGTGCTGAATTTCATCCAGATTTGTTCGGCCGTTCTAGCGTATAAGAGTAACAAATATACATTTAGGTCGACGTCAACGGATGTGAGATAGTATGTATGTAACTCTTTCACGCTGAAACGACTGAACAGATCTAGACGATGTTCATCTCAGAGATAGATTACTGTCTGGAATAACACAAAATTGTGTTATTATCCGAAAAAATGCACTGTTATTGGTGGATAAATATGATTTATTGTAAAGTGACTCTTTATCAGGCAGAGTACACAACCTAATTCTTATACCGATAATAGTGTTCCTATGGGACGAGTTATAATATGGAATATTGTGTATACTATATATATATATATATAATCCTCAATAAAATACTTTCACCTGTATCCGGCGGCCAATATCTCTGACTAATGAACCACGCCAGTCCCACGATGTCGCCCCGCGGTACAACCCAACCACCACCCTACCCACCCTACGACCCTAGGGTTTTCTATTTTCCATGGCCCCGAGTGCTGAATCCATACTAACATGACAAAGTGTGTCTGTTACTTCACGCGTTATCATTGATATCGATGAATTTTATTATGTGAGTTAGTAATAGATCTTGTAAAATCGCATAGGTTATTATTTTAAGTGTATATAAAACTTAGGTGGGGTTAAATAAGGGATGAAAAATTGTATGGCACTTTAGTATCGATAAAAATGTCCGACCTGTCTCAGAGATAAGTCGCTTAAAGCACTTACGAACATTAGACAACAAGAATGGCGTCATTTCCAGCAAAATTACTGTGAAAGATAGTTTGGACATGTAGAATGGATGAAAGTAGAATGACTGCACACATATATAGAGCGGAAGTGAATTGAAGAGTCGGTGTAGGACGACCGAAGCTGACAAAACTTAACCAGGTAAAGGTATTAAAGAAGGCCCAGGTCAGAACTACCTAGAAGAAACAAGCGTGTATGTTCGTAGCAAGTGGACATTGATAGTCTCTGCCTTCCCAGATATGACACAGGCGTGACGTATATATGTATGTATGCACTATAATATTTCTTTAAATCAAATATATTGGTTGTCTTACGGATTCAGCCACTAAATGATTCCCATCGCTTAATATAATTAATTCTAAAACTTAACATTTTCAAATCGTTGAGAGGCACTATACTCAAAAATATATTATCTAACATTCGTATTCGCATCGCGAGATTTCGTATCACGTCTACGTACAAGGCCGCTCAGGTAGCGGCCCATGTGTCAGCCGCACTCTGGACCCAACTCAGAGGCCGCGGTGTGCGGCAAGTGTACGCGAGAGGCCACGTAAGTACATAGGCCTCGTACATACAAAAACACGCGTGGGCACACTTAAGTCCTTTATACATAAATAGTTCAGAACCCTTTATAAGTCCGAGTCTTTCGTAGTGCTTTTTCTCAGGAACGCAATGGATTATATGTTTGAATTTTTCTCAACACAAAACAAATTCATAAATAGAATCAGTTAACTGTTCGACTGTTCCCAGTATAAGACTCAACACAAAACAAATTCTAAATTCAAAAATAGAATCAGTAAACTGTTTGATTCTGTTCTTTTTTTTAATTTAGTTGCTTAATAATTCGTTTTCGTTCTTATTTCAAACACATTCAACGATTTAAAGGAACGTCAGATGCAAGGATGTTACGTCTTGCACATACTATCCAAGTCATTTTCAAAACGAATTTAGAACGTGTCAATTTCAGCGCAACCGAACAATTTAAGAAAAACCCGATTTTGAATTGGAATGAAAAGATTTTGAATTAGACCCTAACAAAAGTTGGCTTGCTTAGTATCTGACTCTCACCTATTATTACCGCCAAATAGCAATGTTCGCATTGCTGAGGCAGTAATATTATTGGGTAATCTGATAAAATATCTACAAGTCACAATGGCTGCGCGTAATATCCTTGTGATATTAAGAGCGTCTATAGGTTGCAATGACGCTTACTATCAAAGAACTGTGTATACAGCCTAGTGTTGCCGCTTCTTAACTATCATGTATATCGAAAATTGAATTATCACTCGATAGTCGAACGATCAAAGAGTAATTCTTCAAAGACATCGTTACCTGTTCTGTAGACTCGTTCTCGTGAAAGCCTTGGCCGGGCCAAATTATTTTCATATAATAGGACGCCAACAATATAAATATACTCGCACAATATTGGGGTAGGTGGGCTAATAATGATGTATTCCCGGATTCCCGACGAACAAAAAGTATTCCACCTCGATTATCACGTATAATGAGTGTTTATTGTTGGAAGAGCGGATGTACAAGCTTGTTATATGTATGCTGGCGTCCGACCCCGGCTTCGTTCAGGAACGTCTGGAACTTTAACCCGGTTTTGAAGTTATAATTCTATTTTTGGGTGACACATTTTTCTAAACTCTGATCCCGTTAAATAACACTGATTGGATAATTACAAATTTGTCTATCCGTTTATGATATTATTAACATTGAAATCTCCAATAAAAGTGAAGAAATTTTCCTTAAACTTTCAATCCCCATTTTAACTTTTAATTGTAATAAAATAATGTTTATGTAATTAAATGAAAGAGTATTATATTATTTTAGAGTTTAATAAGAAATTATTTTATATATATACTTAATAATATTTAATTCTATAAGTAATAAAAGTATTTTGTAGTTATTTGGAAACCCAATTCACCAATATCCACTGCTGGGTATAGGCCTGCCCAAGAAAGGGGAAATACTGCCCATAATTATTAGTGTGCATTTGAACTACGCTGTTTCGGGTGGGTATACCACCATCTGTTGACTCCGGTACCTCAGTCGCCTCTTACAACACATAGAACACGGGAGGTATTGTTCTACTCTACCGGTACCCCACGGCTAAAACCTGCGATTAAAACTATAGAAATTTCATACCCTTTTTTGTTGAATTTTGAAAATTCCATTTTACATTTAGTTCCACACGACATTTAGCGGTCGTCGATAAGATGTGGGTTCTATCTCCACCGGGAGCAAATAATTATATGATGAATATTTGTATTTGTTATGTGTCTGGGTGTTAATTATTTATATCTAAGTATTATATTTGTATTTCCCCTGTTGTCTTATGTCCGTAACACAAGTGCTTTAAATATTACATAAATACAATTCAAAATTCCACGATTCCGGCAGCCCGATAAGCCTTACCCATTATTCTGGAGCTTTTGTTCCCGAAACCTCGCGAGCCACTTTTCAAATGTTCCCGCGGGATTTGGGGATAGAGCGCGCACGACGTGTCCAAGTGTCGGGAGCCCTATCCGGGATCTGCGGACCCCGATTTGATCGCCCGTTAGTTACTGGGAACAGGATAGAAATTTTGGCTGGAAACTTTATTCTATTTTATATTAAACTAGCATAGCCCCGCGGATTCACATGCGTTCAATTGTAAAACTTAGATACTTGCTGTGCATCCCTCTTTCACCCCCGTAAGGGATGATTTTCGAAAGAATATTTTTACGTGTTTTATGATTTTCAATGTAAAACCTGATGTACTGAATTTCCTTCAAATTACTTCAACAACAGCAGTTTCATGCTAACTTTGCACCCCCGTTTTTGTGAAATTTCGAAAATCCTCTCTTAACTCCCCTACGTTATAAACGGAACTCCTGCGATAAATGTCAAGTTCTGAACCTGTATAGTGTCAGTCTGACTGACTGACTCAGTCAGTCAGCTCCACTTATATTTATTATCGATTTATAATAAAACTACTGTTAGCGGATTTGAAAAGCAACTTATTTAATACTAGATTTTGCCCACGGCTTCGCCCTTGTGAATTGTCTATGAAAACAGTGCAGTAAATAAAAAGTGAAGAGGTAACGAACTCCTTTAAATGTTATTTATAAATATATAATATTAGTGAGTAGAGATCGGAAAATTTTATTTGGATTGGGATATTTTTATTAGATTACTTATCTATTTAATTTTTCTAGTACTAAAATTGACGATTATCGTAAATTCTTGAGGAATAGTATGTTTTTTCATAATAGCAAACAATCTTACCCTCGCATTTGTAAAATTAATTGGGATTTTTCGTTAAATTCGTCGGGATTTTTCTTTAAATTCGTTCAAAAACGAATGTCACCCGTTTCCAAGAAATAAGTGAACATTTGCCGAATAAATTACCGGAACAGACAGATGGCGTTATAAACATCCGCAATAATGTAACTCAAATGCACAGGGCGGGGATAAGCAGCAGCATCCCCATCACGAATGCTACGCTCTGCGATTGCCATCACTTTTGTCCAGCGTGCCAATTATGGGCAAAATACTCCGTTCTTGAGGAGTCTTATGTCCAGCAGTCTCTTACACCTGGTACAGGGGGAGGTACTATTCAACTCCGCCAGTACTCCACAGTAGTATATAATGATCCGGTGTTATAGAAGTGCCCTTGATCACACGTCGCCTCTTCGTCTGCCGCCATTTTCTCCTTGTGAATGAAGATTAATTATTGCCCGGTGTTGCCATTATCACCAGAATGTGCGGATTTTGTTGTACACATAATTATTTTCCCGTCTCTATGCCTGATCTTGTAATCAATTCGAATTACTCATTCTTACTTCCTGTCTTATATTATAACTGCCAAAATTTGTGTGTGTGTATATTCGCAACTCTTTCATAAAAAAAGTAATTTGAAATTCAATAAAACTTAATATTTACTAGAATAAAATAGACTTATCTAATAAAAATTCTATCTCTCTATATAATATTATAAAGCTGAAGAGTTTGTTTAAACGCGCTAATCTCGGGAACCGCTGGTCCGATTTGAAAAATTCTTTTAGTGTTGGGTAGTCCATTTATCGGAAAAGGCTATGGGTTTTATTAAATTTTTAAATAATTCAGAGTTTTATAATAAACTAGCTGTGCCCGCGACTTCGTCCGCGTGGAATAGTTTTTTTTGAGTACCTTACCTCTTTACCTCAACTTATATAAACTTTGAATGTAATGTTTATTTATATCGAATCAATGGCCTGAAAAATGAGTTTCAAGTTTCTAGCTCTAAAAATAGCGATACTTCCAAACAAGTTTTTATCCCCTTTTCGTCCCCTTACAACCCTTATTTCGAATTAAAAAATAGCCTATGTACTTTCTCAAGGTCTAAAGATTGTCAGTGCCAAATTTTAACTAAATCGGTTGAGAGGTTTATCCGCATTTATAATATTAGTAGGGAAGTAGGGATTAAAAATCCTGAGTCTGCTTGCTGACCCGGTAGACGTCGTCCTGTCTTAACTATGTAAATATGTTTATCATTTTAGAATTTGCCCATAACTGCCACGCGGGGCAAG
The DNA here is from genome assembly GCA_020976665.1 of Heortia vitessoides. Classification (NCBI taxonomy): domain Eukaryota; kingdom Metazoa; phylum Arthropoda; class Insecta; order Lepidoptera; family Crambidae; genus Heortia; species Heortia vitessoides. Next base: position 2,384,292 of record JACJUM010003147.1, read on the forward strand.
TGTGTTGACAATCGCAGAGCGCAGGTTTCGTGCCCGAGTTGCTGCTGCCCACCCCCGCCCAGTGCATTTGAGCTGCACTGTTTCGGGTGGATATACCACCATCTGTCGGCTCTGGTACCTAAGTCGTCTTTTCCAACACCTGGTACAGGGGGAGGTACCATTCTACTCTGCCGATTCTTCACAGCAAATAATTAAATGTCGTTTTTTTATATTTATATTAGCCTAAATAAATACTATTTGTACAATACCTTTAATTGAATTTTAAAAGCTTCAACAATTATTTTAACTGAAAATTTCACTGCCTCTCTCACCCTTGAAATCGGAACACGGTAATGCGAACTATTATTTGGCGGTATAAATAGGTGAGAGTGTAGTACCAATGCAGACGACCTTTTATAAGAGGTATACCTTCGTAAAACTCTACATTAAACCGATTACCGGTAAATAGAAGCTGAATCAATCTCCTAAATTAATCACATCCACGGACAGACTAACAAACTGCGCGCCATTACAGCGCCGAGTTCCCAACTTGAACCGGAGTTAAATTGAACTGATCTTTTAACAGCTCCCGTGCGCTTTAATGCGTATAGTTAATACTTATTTCTTGCCAGTTGAAAAATTATCGCTTTGGTATTACCAGGGTGTTTTAACAGTGGGTAAGCTTTGTTGCCGTGAATTGTATGCCGTATTGGCAGAGTCGAATTGTACATCACTCAGTTCGTGAGAGGCGACATAAGTACTAGAACCGACGATGGCGGTATATCCACCCGGAACAGTGTAGCTCAAATGCACTCGGTGGTCTTGCGATTGCCATCATGTTTGCCCAGCTCGGCAATATTGGGTGAAATTATCACTTTCTTGGAAAGGCCTATGCCCAGCAGTGGATTTCTAATAGCTGTTATGATGATGATGATTATGATAATTATGATGAAAGAGGGTAGATGCGCACATGCGCTATGTGGTAGGGGTACGCAAGTATGTGGTACGCTATACAAGGAGTACCACATACTTGCCCAGTGTGTGCTTGTATTCACCTGTGTGCCCGACATGATGTAGGCAGACTAGTGTTAAAGTAAAACACTCAATGACTTATTCATTTAAATTAATCTTATAACGCTGGTCATCAGGGTCATCGGTCATTTGTGTAAAAGTTTAATTAGCAAATCTATACTTATAGTTTTTTTTTTGCCGATTTAAATGTGCCTTTGATAAGCCTATTTAAACAAAGATATATTTGACTCTGACTTTGATGTGTCGGGTTATTTATATATTAGTTGTGCAAACATTGCATGCGCAATGCAGGTTGTAACGTTTTGTCAAAGTCAAATATACTTGATTCAAGTAGGCCCATTACAAGCAATATTAAATCGTCAATTATTTCATTGACGATTTAATAAGGTAAAAAAGTAATAACACTAATATTTCCAATAAGTGTATATGTATAATTATCGATAATACAGACAACCCTGATGACCCAAAGGATCATAAAAGTCATGTAACACAGATAATTTCATTAGACCCACCTTAAACTAGGCCGGCACTAGACGAGTCTTACAAGTAAGTTCACTGCAAGTTAATTAAGTGACTTGTAATAAAAACTGCTAGCAATAAAAGGTTCTAACACCACCAATTTGGCGTCAGCGCTAACAAACGATTGTCTTTAAACTAGTGGTTAAAACAGTTGAATTCCAAGCAGTCTTATCTTTAACGCAATAGTAAGCTTTGGAGAAGTAGGCTTGTTTTTCGCTTGTTCGTTGTGTCAGTCATTTAGTATCAAATGCGTTACAAACGCCGGTTTCATTTCCCCTCGCTCCTCTATACATGTATTCGAACCCAGCATCCTCCGTGTACCACGGAGATTAAGCAAAATTGCGAACAACAGCGCGGTGCGGTACTGCGCGTCCGCGACCTCCGACCCAAATAATTAAGATGAACTAGATAGGGTGTCAGCCATGAATGTAATGGTGTGTTACATCATCCCTTACCACTGGCTGTGTAGATATCGGTGCGTACGCAATACATTATCCATTCGAGAAAGAAGTTGAGTAAAATTCAGGCACTAAGGGAGCAATGGGCTGTTAATTTTTTTTATTATCGACAAACAGTCCGCGTGATAGTAATCGTTACCGCAAGCTATAGACGCTCACACTGGAATGCGAACATTGTTTTTTGGGCGGTAGAAATAGGTGAGAGTGAGGTACCAACGAAAACGACTTTTGTAAACTATCTCATGTAAAAATAGTGCAATTCGACAAGTAGTTAGCGTGACCACTAGAAAATGACATCAACTAGTAATCATTATCTACGTATCATCCGTTGGACTCCACTGTTGGACATAGGCTTCCTTAAAAAAGGGGGAGGTTCCCTGAATTGCCACGCTGAGCAAGCGTGGCTTTTTGCTTCTGGCGACAGGGTTGCTGATGCTCATCCCCGTTCTGTACATTTGTGCTACCTACACTGATACGAATAGAGATACCGCTATCTAGTACAGGATGAGGTACTATTCTACTCTGCCGGAACCCCTTGGCTAAACTAGTGTTGATCCCCGGAAATCACCTAGTAAGATAGTCCACTCTTGAATGGCCATTGATTTGGGTGAACATATTGAAGAGTTAGTTTCCCCTTTTTTAATACTAGCTGTAGTTTGTAGATATTTCATGCTAACTTTGCACCCTCCTTCTGTTCCCTCTTCCTCCTTAAGGAATGATTTTCTAAAAATATATAGTTTTTTATATACGTGTTTCATGACTTTCAATAAAAATGTATACTGAATTTTATTCGAGTATCGACGAAAACAGCAAATTTTCATGCTAACTTTGCACCCTCGTGTTACCCTTTTAGAGGGGAGTTTATATAAATCCATTCTTAGTGTTCACTTACGTTATCAAGTTTTTAACCCTCTTAGTTTACTTAGCTGACTGACTGCCTGATATATCAGTCAGTCAGTCAGCTTCTCCCTTTATATATATATATACATATATAGATGCAGTACACGAGTTCTGAACTCAGACCATTAGTATGGGCACAGAGTGCTATGCCACGCGTCTACTCGTAAATCCGCGATTACGCTGCCTGCTAAGGTTTTAATGAGCGCTTCCCCCCCCCCCCCCC
>JACJUM010003147.1:2411639-2429781 GCA_020976665.1 Heortia vitessoides
TGTGATCACTGCTATTTGGCGATACAAATATGGCATGAGGTCTACCTCTAGCGAAGATAAACATAATAAATAAAATATATATTTTTTGGTAATATCCCATCTCGTCTTGTATTTAATTTGCAACAGACAAACTTTGGATGTAATGATAAGTGTAATTTTGCCGAAGCTTAGTAGAACCGTACTACTTGTCATCATTATTCCAGCCATTAAAATCAAATCAGTCCACTGTTGGACATAGGCCTTCCCAAGAAAGGGGGTATGCTGCCCTTAATTGCCGCGCTCGGCAAGCGTGTTGGCAATCGCGAAGCGCAGCTTTCGCAACGGGGAAGCTGCTGCCCATCCCCACCCTGTACATTTGAGCTGACTTTGTTGCATGGATATACCGCCATCTATCGGTTCTGGTAACTTAGTCGCATATTACGACACCTGGTACAGGAAGTACTATGCTACTCTGCCGGTAACTCACGGCTCGTACTGCAGTACACTTTAAAAATATATATAAGTGAATTGAACACTTGGTACACGTTGCCGGTGGGACCACTCCTTTAATAATGGAAGTGAAATGAACTAAATATCATCATCATCATACCAGCTTTGGAACTCCACTCCTGGACATAGACCTTCTCGAGATTCCCAATTTTGCCCATAATTGCCGCGCTGGGTAAACGTGTTAGCAATGGCAGAGCGCAGCTTACGCGTCGTGCATTTGAACGGCATTGTTTTGGATGGTATCGCCTATTACGACTCTTGGTACAAGGTGAGGTACTATTCTACTCTGCTAGTGGTACCTCACGACTAATATATAAAGTCCATTATGTAGTTTAGAAGTTATCAGATTAAAACAATCTCATATCACAGTTTTTGTGTTTGTACTCCACCGAAACGTCTCCACTGATTTTTATATTTTTTATGTTAGAATAAGTCGTTAAGTATAATTCGCACCACTAAGTGTGTTTGTCGTTTGTCCCAGATTTGTCGTTTTAATAATATTGTTTTTTTTTTTATTACCAAGTAGTTTTGATTATTAGTGAAAATTTATATGACAGGACATTTCCCGAGTCAACAAACTGCACATTTAATCTGCCCAAACACTGTGCAATAACCGATGACACTAAGTTTTCCGCTTCGGAAACCCCAATAATTTATTATATTTCCCAGTTATTATTGCAAATAACCCACAGCACAATTAGCCAACGCCTGCCCAGTGACCAAATGAACACAAATTCACGTCTAATGCAACGATTTCGGGAACAACATTAATTCAATAATACATTATCAGAATTAATGGCTCGCAACTATTTAACGGTACGAGGCAGTTAAATAGTTCAGGCGATGCCTCTATTCATGAGAGGTCGCGATTTACTAAAACATTAAAAAAAACAAGGTTATCGTTGGCGCCCAACGTGGTGTTAATTCTGAGCGCCATGCATATTTACACTTACTGAATTCGTATGAAGCTAGTAATTTATCTTATAATTTATCTGTCTTGTTGTATGTCGAGATTCTGAATCGTACAACAAAATAGTCGGTTAGGTGTACGAGATAAGCCTCTCCGAAAGCTTTCATCGCTAGCAATTAAAACAAAAATAACTCAAAAATTTTATTGCGCTGGGTACAGGCCCTCTCCATGGTCATTGCCCTGACAGGTAGTGTCAAAAAACGCCGGCCAAATGCCATACAACACTTCATATATTGACCTAAATTAGCACACCGATGGCGCATTTTGTAATGAATATTGAATTTTTTCCGTGTCTGGGTATTATTTATGTGTATTATATTTCTAATTCTTCTGTTGTCTGATATACATAATAAAAGTGCTTCAAAGCTCTTGGAGTCAGGACAGTGTATGAGACGTTATGTAAATTAAAAATATCACATGATGAATATTAATGTTAGTTCTGTGTCTGGGTGTTAAATATATGTATGTAATTATATTTGTGGTTCCTCTGCTCGATATATAACACGGGTGCTTGAAGTGTCTTATATTGCAGTCAGGACAATGTGTGAAATAATACGAGTAAAAAACATTGTCTTCATTGTCAATGGTTTTAATTTATCCATAAATACAGTGCTGTCAATTGTGATTAAAATAAACCCATCGATGGGCGCCATTAATGTTTCGACTGTCATATTGTTCTGCAGCATAATTTGTCCAATTAAAACGAGTATTGACTGACAGTGTTTTAATTGAGGACTGCTGCCAAATGGTCCAGAGTCTTGCGAGTCAAAGCCTTCCCTCTAATTGATTGTACAATTCAGTTTTAACCGGCAAATAGGTTTTCTTTATTAATATTTAATTTGTTTTTATGGATAGCCAAAATGTGTCAAAAAGGGCACGACTAACTGTTGCAACCAACATACCTCTATGATAGTGTATGTTGGGTATGGCAGAAAAAGCACGCAAGTAGAATAAATGCTGTTGAAATGAGAGCACTTCGAAGTATGTATGGTGTGAGTCTGAGAAATAGATTAAAGAATAGTGTAATAAGAGATTGATGTGGTGTAAAAGATGATGTTATGACAACAATAGAGAAAGGAATGTTAAGATGGTTTGGACATGTAGAAAGGATGGATGAAAATAAACTGACTGCACAAATATATAGAGCGAAAATAAATGGAAGTTTTGGTTTAAGACGAACTAGGCAATCATATCTTAAGCAGGTAGAAGAGGTATTAAAGAAGAAATATATATATATATTTGTTCTTTAATACCTTTTATCTTTAGTATCTCTAGTTTGACAGCATTGTATATATATATATATATATATATATATATATATATATGCTGTCAAACTAAAGTAGTTTTGAATTCATTAAAATGGATTTTTGTCTTTATTTTAGGTTAATTTTATTGAACCTAGCCGTGAGGTACCGGCAGTGTAGAATAGTACCTCCCATTACACCAATTGTCGTCACTAAGGTATCAAAACCGACAGATCGCAGTATATCAATCCGAAACAGTGCAGCTCAAATGCACAGGGTGGGGATGGGCAGCAGCATCCCCGTCGCGAAAGTTGCGTTATGCGATTACCTACACGCTTGCTCACAAGGCAATTATGGGTAAGAATCTTGGGAAGGCCTATGTCCAGCTGTGGACTTCCAATGGCTAGTATGATAATGATGGTGATTTTTTGTAATACAAATTACATATGAAACCTTTGTAATATAAATAGTATTTATGATTGTGATATGACGCTGCCAGATCGACTGATATTTGAAGATTGAATATATTGAAGATTCTCGACTTAGGACCTCGACTTAGACTTTGATTTTACTTAGTACACTTTTTACTTCCAGTCACTTTATGTACATTAATCACGCGACCGCGATCAATAATAATTACGAATTCACAAATCGGAGCGTCGAGATATTTATCGACAGATATAATTGCGATGATTCAAATCTCGCCGAATACTTATCCCATCAATTTTAAATCGGAGGACGAGAGGTGCGGGCCGCGGGGGGCGGTTGGAGCGGGGCGGGGGGCTACGATTGGCGGCCATTTTACATGTATTGCAGGAAATTGGCGCGCGACGCCATTGCGAACGTACAGTTATACCGGGCGTCCAGTGAATTTGGAAAACTAAAGATATAAAATTATTTAATGCTATAATAAGTTCAAAAGCGTCTTACAGTGAGAATGGTCACTATGTTCTTCAAACGATTTTCTGGTCTAGTTGCAAAGGGCAAACCTAATGCAAAAGTCGTGTGCATTGGAACCTCACCCTGACGTAGACTGTATGACGGGTTGAATGGCGCAGATGGTAGTGATTTTTTGTTATGTGCCAAGAGTTGTCGGTTCGATTCCTACCCAGGAAAAATATTTATATGTTTATATTTGTGTTTGTTCTGTGTCTGGGTGTTAAAAATATGCATTTAAGTATTATATGATAAGTTTGATGTCCGTAACAATAGTAATTCAAAAAACTTATCCACGGAGTCAGGTCAATATATGAGATGTGTGAATTTGTTTTACACGCCAATATAAGCTACGACAGATCTACTATTTAATGTCCCAGCAATGAGATATTTCGTAGTATCAAATGTATAGCCATAAAAAAAACTTGTAAATACTTTTAAAAGCTTAAGTTATAAGTATAACAATCAAAGAACTATACATAAGTCTAGTGGTGATTATAAGGGATATAATTTTATTTTTTTGCAAAAACCAAAAAATATAATGCGTGTATATAACGAGCAAGCAAATTGCGGCAAACATTTTTACTAAACAACTCTCAAAGCTTCGAAAGAGTCTCGCCGACTACGTACAAATAATGTATGAGGCAGTCATATTTGAAGTATACAGAAAACTTAACAGACAAAGCACGGTGCTTAACACGACGCGGTAATGACGTAGTTGTATTTTTGTTTTTGATGAAATGTGTGCCGACATATATTTTTGCTGCCATCTATTGTACCATACACAACACAAATGACGTATGTATATGATTTAAAAAATATTTTTTAATCTGGTGACGCTCATCTGGTGTAAATTACATTATCCTGTCAGACCTGACTACAAGGTAAGTAGATTAAAGCACTTGTTATACGGACAAGACAGCAGAGCAAATAAATTAATGAAATAAATGTATTTAACACAAAGACTCTGAACAAACACTTACAATATTCATTATACAAATATTTGTCCTGGGTGGGGATCGAACCCACAGCCCTTGGCTCACTATCATCTGCGCCATCAGGCCTGTCAAAATTGTTGTTATACTAAACAGTTTTTTTTTAAATAAATACTAAGCCCGTATATATCTTTAAAAATAAAATGTGTTTCACTATAATTTGCATAGCACAAAAGAGATCTATGAACGAAAAAGGAAATTATCAAAGATTTAGAAAGGCGTTTGGTGGACCGGATATTAGACAACCGTTTCGGGGCTTTTCTGATGCAGAGGATCTCGATTGCTGTGCAGCGTGGAAATGCTGCAAGCATTCTAGGGACCTTTGAGTCGGACCTGTCTCTTTTTTGGAATGTATAATCTGTATAGAAATATATTAAATTGTATTCATGCTGTTAAATCCCTACTAATATTATAAATGCGAAAGTAACTTTGTCTGTCTGTCTGTCTGTCTGTCTGTTACGCTTTCCCGGTTAAACCTCTCAACCGATTTTGATGAAATCTGGCATAGACAATCTTTAGACCTTGAGAAAGGACATAGGCTATTTTTGAACTCGAAATAAGGGTTGTCAGGGGTTGCAAGGGGGGATGAAAAGTTGTTTGCATGGATCGCTATTTTTAGAGCTAGAAACTTAAAACTTATTTTTCAGGCCATTGATTCGATATAAATAAACGTGACATTCAAAGTTTATATAATTTGAAGTAAATAGGTATGGTACCCAAAAAACTATTCCACGCGGACGAAGTCGCGGGCACAGCTAGTAGCTTATAATTTAAATATATTTTACTCTTCTAACATTTTAAAGAGGAAAGATTTGATTCTTTTTTCCTTTTTTTAGGATTTAGCTCAAAAGTTCCCATTAGGAAGCGATATGTTCAACAAGTAACATAAGCTATAATAAAATAAAAGATGGGGTGGCCACTGAATATGGAACTATACTATGCAAACAACAAACAGTGTATAATTTGTCATTTAATTATATAGCATCACGTAGCTTCTTTTAATGTGCGGCGACCCTTACTGAGCTATATTCATTGAATAGTATTGCGAACTGCATGCGGCTTTAACTGGCATTTGTGCGACAATTAGCCGCACTGCGAGAGTTTGATACTGGGGAAGCGACGCGGCAGGGCGCGACAACGACAGACGCAGAACTACGACTTCGCTGTATCGGCAGTATTGATTTCAATTCAGAAAATATGCCAATATCAATTGAGACAATGGTTGGAAAATACCACCTACCTGGGATTCTGACTTCCTTTTTTTAATATATTACTAGAAGCACCCCGCAGTTTCACCCGCAACCCCCTTAAGGGATATTTTACGAGAAAATATTTTACACGTGTTTCATGACTTTCAATGGAGAACCTTTATACCGAATTTCATTAGTACATACATGCATATATAACGCCTGTGTCCTATTTGGATAGACAGAGATAATAGATCTCCACTTGTTACGATCTTGGCATACTTCTCATGCTTCCCTTACTTGCATTTCATTTGTATAACTTCAAAAACAGCAAGGTTACCCGTTTCAACCCCTGAGGCGGTGTTTTTTTTTAATATTTCTTAGTGCTCCTCTGCGTTATAAAAGAAATCCTTGTGTAAAATTTCTAACTCTCAGACCCTGCGTTGATATGTCTGTCATTGAGTCAATCAGCTACTCCTTTTATATATACCGACTAGCTGTTCCGGCAAACATTGTTCTGTCATATAAATTATATAAACTACTAAAAAAACTATTGAATAGGGGTTGGTGATACAACGGTGAAAATTTAGGGTGGTATGTATTGTTTAATGCAATATTTCAAAAAAAAATTAAAATAAATTGCCGAAAAACTTTAAATACTTGTTAGGGTTAGATAACCTTTGTCACTTAGGGGTATGAAAAATAGATATTAACCAATTCTCAGTCCTACCGAATATGCAAATAAAATTTTATAAGAATCGATCGAGCCGTTTCGGAGGAGTATAATAACTGACACGTGACACGAGAATTTTATATATTTAATAAGTTTTTACAACGCCTCATACATACATTGTCCTGACTTCGATAAGTCGCTTAATGCGTTACGGAGATCTGCCTAGATATAAATTAGAAATATAACGAGACTGACTAAGAAATGTGGCATCTTATTTTATTCTGACTTACTTTCCTTGCATCCTCAACATCAGTAATTTGGTATTCGCCCGTACCACCAGATAAAAGTAGATCGACCTCGACTATTTAAAAAATATTGTCAGAATAAAACTACTCTTTTTATGGCTTTAAAATCGTTCCGAAGAACTTGAGAACGGTTGCGGGAAGGTAACCAAAACGATGATCAAAAAATTTAAAAATTTTAATATACCGCGTTTTGAAGTCTTTAAAAGGGTAGTTTTATTAGTAAATATTAGAAAATATTAGTGATATCGTCAGAATATCTGAAGAAGTCCACGTCGATCAATTATGAGGGACTCGATGGCGCTTTCCATAGTGTACCTATCTTGTGCGCAAAAGGTCATGAGTTCGATTCCCACAACTAAAATATTCACATTTAACATTCAGACACAGAATAAAGTGTAAAGAATAAGTATGTACATTTGTGATTCCTCTGTTGTCTGATGTCCGTAACACAAGTGCTTTAAGCGACTTATCTCGGAGTCAGGCAATGTATCTACTCTCTCTCAATCTCACTCACTCTCACTCGCTTTCAATCTCAGTGATAATATTATCTTTCACGTCTCATTATTTCACAGCGAGACGTTGTCTTTTTTACCACTTCGATCCTGTTTTCGTTCTTATTCAGTCAACCCAACACAGCTTATCGAAGATAGAGCAGTTTGGATAAATATCGATGTTTTTAAATATTTTTTTAATAATAGACCAGGTAGACAAACAAGCAGACAGTCCGTACGATAGTAAGCGTTACTGCAGCTTATAGACACAAGGTAAATCACAAGACACAAGCGTGTCGCCAACCTTGTGACTTGAAGATATTATGTCACATTACCCCCCGTAATTGCACTGCCTCTCTCACCCTTCAATGCAGACGACTTTTATCAGGTCTAACTACATGTATTCACCTGGTTTTAAAGAACAAAATTTTTACTATAAATTTGCAATTGATAAATGAAGGTCAGCTTTCTTATTAACAAACTCCTCTCTACCTCACGACTTGAAATGGTACCGAGAGGTAATTCACCACTTTGCCTCTCGTTCGTTGTTTCATAACCCTCCGCGCCTCCCTCCAGAAATGATAAAAGAAAACATTTTTATATTGTCAATAAGATTATGTCTTACGAGAGTTTTCCATTTAAGATCATCAAATATTTGCCATATTATGTGGGAGACGCCCTTCCGCCTCGTGCGTGTATATACCAAAAAAATAATAACTAATAAATAAGTACTTATTGCATAAAGATATGTTTATTTCTTTGTTTGGTACTGTCTGGTTATCTCGACGTCTATATAAAATTGGAGAGTCTGTTATTCGAAATGATCATTTTTACTAAATACATATAAACGTATATCATATCAGCCATTGGAAGTCCACTGCTGGACATAGGCTTGACCAAGAGACGATTAATTTTGCCTATAATTGCCGCGCTTTCCCGACGGGGATGCTCCTGCCCACTCCCGCCCTGTGCATTTGAGCAACACTGATTTGGATGGATATACCGCCATCTGTTTACAGAATGCATTAAAAAATAAGAAAAAATAATTTACCCCACATATCATATATGGACCTGACTCCCGAGATAAGTCGCTTGTAACATTTGTGTTACTGACTTCAATCGAGTAATTACAAAAATAATAAATTAATATATATGTATGACACAACATTTTTACCGAAACAGAACAAAAACAATATTATATCACATAAATATTTGTCCTGGTTGGGGATCGAACCCATAACCTTTGGCACAAGATAGGATCACTACTATCTACGCCATCGGGCCGTCCAAGTGTAATAAAGTCTACTTGCATGACTTCCTACACTTGGACGGGTTTAATACACAGTTCTTGCTATTCTTCCAGTATACGTCATTTTGTATACTAACCGCAGATGTAATTAAGTCCCGTAATCCTGTATGGCCCAGACGCGAAAAAATAAAACGTTTCCCGGATTACAACCAAATATAGCGCGGCGGGGTGGATGTTAGCAGAAATTCCGCCTGTGCTATGGCTATAGAGCTATAGTTGTTCGCACCTTTGACCTTCGCCTCTGGGCTTCTTACGATCCTGGATACACTATGGATCCTGGATTGCAGCTGGGTTGGTGTACGAAGATTATTATTATCAGAACAGATCGACAATCAAGCTTACAGTCGGCGTGATAGTAAGCGTTACTCTAGCCGCTAATCGCTTGATATCACAAGGATATCACTAGCGCGCGGCCAATCTTGGTACTTGAAGATATTATGTCACATTAGGCAGTAATTTCATAGCCTCTATCACCCTTCAAACCGGAACGCAGCAATGCGAACACTGCTGTTTAACGGTAGAAATAGGTTAGAGTGAGGTGCCAATGCAGACGACCCTTGTATGAGATCTATCTTCTATGAACACCTCGTTTCGTTGACGTCTTGCTTTATTATCAAGATTTTTAATAGAATCCTTTCGACTATTTGTCCTGGGATACAGTCTTTGTTCTGTTTTGGTACCGATGTCTGGTGTCCAAACCAGACTTACTGGTAAGGGAGACACATTGGTGACTAAATCCACTCCGATCCTGTTGAAGTCATTTAGGGAGACCTCGAGAATATCTAGCAATGGACGTCCCACGACTGATAATATGATGAAAATAAAACAAGGTGGTGGTTGTTTCTCTCGTGATGGAACGGGATATCATTGGATAGGCTTTGCAGTGTGTTCCTATATCAAAAGTATGTTTCGAATAGTTTGCCTTAAAGTAGTAATTTTCTTTTAATCACATGTGAAACCTATTGCTTTTTAATATTAATTATAGTATTAAAAACTTCGTCTCAATATTTTTCGCACAGAAATACCTCCTCCTTTTATTACCCACAGATTATGTCACTATATACTATTTTATTCGAAGTGGATCTAGATTGTTTTCTATTACCTTTAAATTTTGTATTTGCATTTTTTTTCTTTATACTCTGTACTCTTACTTGTAAAAGCCCGAGGTCCCACAAAGGAGGTCGGTCGTAATTATTTTGAGTGCTGGCAACTTTCAGTTTTCCCGTCGTAAATGATAGAACGCCTCGCGGAGCGCTAGGCCAGCCAATGGAGTGGCGATGTGATTTTCGTGTCGTGAATTTTTATATTTACCTAAATAATAAATGCGGAGAGCGATGGGGCTTAGACGCCTAGTTTATTATTATTTTCACACGGGAATTGTTCGGGGAATATATTTTGGATTCTCTTAGCGTTTGCTCTGCATGGTAAAAGAGCGTTCTACTAAATAATGACTACAAACGTCGTTCAAGTTGACCAGTATATGTTTCGTTTGGTTTGTCATGTATGTATATAATTATTTTCACAACATCTTATACGTTGACCTGCCTTCGTGGTAAATTGCTCAAAGCATTATTGTTGCAGATGTCAAACAACAGAAGAATCACAAGTGTACTACGTAAATACACATATGTATACCCAAACACATAACACACACAATCATCGTATAAATATTTTTCCTGGGTGGGAATCGACCCTTGGTAAAAAATAGGATCACTGTGTTGTGAAAGTTAGGAAACGTTAAAAGAAGCTAGTATATGTTACAAAAAAGTCAATTCCTTTTCAATTTACGCGGCAAAACTGAAAAAATAGCAAGTTGAAGTGGCAGGGCAAATAGCAAGCAAAACTGATGGTAAATAGGGCCGTGAAGTCATGGAATGTGACCGCACACTGACAAGCGCTATGTAGGTTGTCCCCCCACAAGCATACAACCGGTCCTATCAAAGTCTATGTGCATGTTCGTTGACGTCCTGCAGCTAATAAGATAAATAGTGAGTATATTTTTAATAGCGGCCGTGGAGTACCTGCAAATAGTACCTTCTTAATAGCAGGTGTAAGAGACTGAGGTGTCGGTAGCGGATTGCGATGGGCAGCAGCGTTCCGAAACCGAAAGAAACCGAAGCGATTGCTGTAGCTTTTTCGCTCTTAATTTGGGAAGCCTTTGTTCATTAGTGGACGTTTGACGGCTACAATCATTATGATAATGATGATGTTATTGTAACCACATCAATTCTCTTTAATTCCAGATGAAGTAGACGTGATCGGCTACACGTCCAACCAGAGCGACAGCGAGTCGCTAGTGTCGGGCCACAGCGGCGACAGCGGAGTGGGCGTGGTAGCGCGGCGGGTGCGCTCGTATGCGCAATCGGCCGAGCATGCGCGTGAGCATGCGCGGGGATATGCGCGGGAGCATGCGCGCGAGCATGCGCGGGAGCACGCGCAGTCGCGCCGCCATGCGAGTCATGCGCTTGTCGCGCACACCGCTCGCCCGCGTCGTACCACGAGAGTTTAGGTGAGTTTATGGATCAAAAAAAAATAATTAAATGATTTTAGAAAAAATATACCGTCATTCATGAATTTTTTTTCCAATGTCATTCGATTAACTTTAAAAACAGCTTAGTTTCACACTAAGTTTGCTACTGTCTTACCCCCTTAGAGGGTGAATTTTGAAAAATGCTTTCTTAATGCTGCCCTACGTAAACCCTGAGATTTATATAGATATATTACGCTGAACTGAGGCACCAAAACCGATAGGTGGCGGTAAATTCTCTCGAAACTGGATCCAGCAAAGCTACCCCTGCTTTTGCCACCACGCTTACTCAGCGTGGCAGTCACGGGCACCACTCCCCCTTACTTAGGGAGACCTATGTCCAGCAGTGGACGTTCTATGACTGCTGTGTCGATTTTTTCTAACATGCCTGTTTCTGTTTTCTTCAGGGAGGCGCTGCGCGGCGCGGGGCGGGCTCGCTGCTCGCTACTACGTTGGAACTCCGTGACGTAGATCGTAGAACATTTTGTTGATACATGTACTAAGGCGAAGTTGTTTGTGAGTAATGTGGCTGCCAGCGGACAGTCTATGTGACAGAGTGACCGGCGTCGACACCCCGCGCCCGCGCCGCACGCACACACCAAACAGAAACACTCACATACACACACACACACACACACACACTTGTACACAGTCAACACCCTGCGAACCATCACTTGAGTACAAAATTGCCAAAAATATCAATTCTATATTTCGTTTCAACTGTTCGTTATTGATTACCGCGGGCCTAGCCCGATCGTCCATGCAGCTATCGTGTCAATTCCACGCTTCTCATGTCGTCTTGTGTCGAACACATTATGTGTGAACATCTTCACTTTCTCCCCTTCACTCTTTCTCTTCTTATTATATTCTACGCTCTATGTAAAGGGGGACTTTCACTACTTTAAGTTTGGAAAACATCATGTACAAATAGAGACCCCCAAAGATTGACGTTATTTGATAACAGTAAAGTGCTCATGTTATTTTTCTATTTATTATTAAATTTTTGTATCGAACATATTCGAATGTAAAATATACGGTGTTTGGAAAAGCGTTTTAAAAACTCTCTAGGTACTTATTGTTATTGATTTCCACAAAAAGAATATGCTAATTTAGCTAATGTTGTATAAATAAATATCAATTTTATATTTTGTATATAATTTTTTTTTCTTGTATAAATTAATCATATAGAATTAGATCTGTGAATGTTTGCGGAGAATCGCACCGCTTCAGCAATTGGCTCCGGTGACACGGACCACCAAAAAAATATTATTTAGTATATATATATATATATTTTTAACAAGAAATTTTCCATTAAATCTGAGTACTAACAATTTGTTTGGTGGCTATGAGAATTAGACTATAGTTTAATTTGATAGTGAACACTATTATTTGTTAAAATTGTAAGAGCTTTAGTCGATTTGATTTTACGCTGTAAATTGCACATTCACCCCCCAAATTGGTCCCGGTATCGAATGACAAACGATGTCTGAAAGTACATCGAATGTTAAAGTCGAAAGTTCATCGAACTTATTCCCATATAGATGGTCTAAACTTTTCAAAATTCATTGAGAGGTACAGGTTGTTTTTTCATCAGATTTACCATTAAAAATCAATTGATTTCAATTAATCTGGATACTGAATTCACTACTTTCGATGAGTTTGTATATCGTTCATTGTGTCGTCATTCGAAACCGTGATCATCGGAACCGTGCTTCGAAAACCGAAAGTGCATTCACATCGAAGCATTTGATCGAAGCAGCGCGGCGTTGTCGACTATCGCTTCAATCCGACATCACTTACTAACCATCGTATTGTTAAGTATTAATATTGAATAATAATGATCTCACTCCATTGTCACACATCCATTTGGGTAATCTGTCATTGATAACTGGAGATATGGCAGTATTTACTTGAAATTACTACAAATTGCTGTCAAAAGTACTTTTTAATAACTCCATATTTGATCCTTCACGGAATGCTTTACTGTGTACGTCTTTAAGAATGTGCGGTTGCAATATTTATATTAAAAAAAACAATTCGCTTAGACCTTTCAATTATTTATTTATTATTCTTTGTGTTGAGCTATGACAAAATTACTTCAATGGATATTAATTTATGTAAACATTCATGAACCAAAAAATCTATGTTATATACATAAATGGTACACGGTTGGATAGACATCGCAGATACAAACAAATGAAGCAAGGGAAACCAGCTTAGGAAAAAGTACACCTATATTTTTGTTATACTATTGTATCTTGTAATAATAAATTGTTAATTCATTTTGTGGATGAAATACGACTGAATTTGATTGTACTATATTGTCTGTTTTTTTTTTCGAGGCGCCCTCGGTGGCCCGCCGGGCGCCGAGGGCTTTCTTTTCTAATATATGTAAATTGTTTTAGATATGGATGTTATAATAAGGATAGTTGTAAATGTATTATCATTTTGTAAGTATAATACGTTCGTTTTAAATGACATTCTGATCTCTTAAAGTATGATGCGTGTGTCGGTAAGCGACAGGTGCAAGGCCAGACGGATTAATACGCATGCGAAACGCACCAGCGATTCGCGTCCGCAATATATGCGAGTGTGTGCAATTCGCATTGCACTTGTGTCGGCAGACGTGCGATTGTGTGCGTGTCGAGACGCGCGGGTCTGGCCTTGACCTCTTCTTTACTCGATGCTCTACCGCACGCATTCGTCCACATTTTGTTATAAAACGGTTCGTACGCCCCAAGCCCGGTTTAGACTGTTTGTAAAGTAAAAAACGTCTTAATTCCTCGTTTAATAACGTCGACTCTTGCAATAACCGACAATACGTCACAATTTAACGGTACAGATCAATCACCCTAGTATGTAAATATCATTTTTTTTTTAAATTAAAGTACAATTTTACGTTGCACTGTCAGAAATCTGTAGCTAGTTTAATATTGCCGCTGTTTTGTTCCCAAAGTTAATAATAAATATGGTTGTTATAGTGTTAAAATTAAAATAATGGGCATTGTTCTTAAGGTAAACGCGGCAATAATCGTGGACGGCGGTGGGGGGGGGCAATCACCGAACTACAGTCGGAAAAAACCACCACCACGGATATCTTTACGCGTCTGACGTTACCATCTCGCATGCGTCATGAGAACGACTTGTTATTTAGAGAATTTAATAGTTTAAATTAATTTGTAGATAGTAAATAAACATCTGAATAGTCGACGTTATGAGACATGACAAATGCCGACGTTGATTTAACATTGACTATTAGATGAGATCAATTTCACCATATAGCCAATTACTTTTATAAAACCTTATGACGCACCGAATTATGTCTGTGTATAAGTATATATGCACTTATATATATATAAGTGCATATATACTAAATACCTACGTTAACCGTACAGATATTCGTCGTGGAGGTATGACGCAACGCTCAGGTGTCGAAATGGATCTGCCTCAAATGTCAACAAATTAATTTATCCTTTGGGTTATTACTTATATATCTAAAATATTTATTTTAGAACAGTGCTTGTCGATTCAATGTACAAGTGTACCGCTTCATTCTCGGACTAGATGCCAATTGTTTTCGGGCAATGTAATTTGCGTCGGAATTATTACGTAGAATATAAATTCATTTCGTATGACGCCCGACATTATAAATTACACGATTTTTTTTTCAGACAACCGTTGATAATTTCTACCGCAGTATAGAATTGTGACTCTCGAATTGATGATTGTTGATTGAAATCTACATATTTTCTATTTGTTACTTCGTGTCGTTCACTGCAGTTAAGTTTTATTGCGATCATTAATATTGCGAGTTTCTAGATAATCCGCGTAGATTTATCAACAAACTAAGAACACTTCCTAAACGATCCCAGTTCACAGTGACTGCAAACGCCTATCACTAGCAATCACATCGAGTAGACGCAATCGAGCGCGAACAAAGACGACGCCTGGGCCACACAACGATAGGTCAACGACCCCACGACATAAACATTTCGCTCATTCGTTTAACTTGCAACCGTGTTCGACGGGCGCAATCGGCGACGGGATGCTGAAAAAGTACAAATTCTGTATAAGCCCCTACTTGAGTGTAATTCTAAACATTAATTTTAAATAAAACAGGGAAGGTATCGTCATGGTACAGGTCTATTCATAAATGTAGCGCGCGGGCGAATGTTGTAGTACATCCAGTCATCTCTGCCTTTAATGTTGTCTCTTCCTTAATTAAACGTCTGTATCCTATTGCTACAGTGAGTTTTGAGTTGCTATCTTCTGTCTCTTCTGTAGTACGTCGTAGGCGGCCTCGTAGCACCTGTGCACCTGTGCGCTGTACGGTATAGTTGCACCGGTACCACTGGAGTGCGGCGGTCTACGGCGCCACTGTAACGATAGGATTGGAGATTGGAGCAGTGCGTCGCACTATACGCGCGCACTTATTAGATAAGAAAGGGTAGCGATCCTGTACCAGTTTGCCTGAAGAGACAGACATACCGTCTCCATTGTTCGTTATAGGAAAGTAAGGGACGGCGTGCATTTATCTGTTTTTAACGTGAATTGGTACAGGTGAGCCCCAATGTGTTATTAGAAATGAAACTTGCAATAAATTGTCCAATGGCCGGCCGCCGCCGCGCCCGCAACGGTAACACAGTCGATGTAAATTTTTAGTCCGGCATTGTAAAAAAGTCAGTGCGTTTGTAAATATTGGAGCCAAAATTTTTATACAAATTATTTCATAAATATATTCTTGGACAAGGTTTAGTTGGAGACGCGGCGGCGGTCGTGTGGACTGCGGTAGCTATTCGGATTGGCTAATTTAGTAAACTATACTTGACTACTCTCGGAAATCATTATGTCTTGAAGAAGTGAGAGGCAGCGTGATTTTTAAGCTTACAGGTGTCGATTTCGTATGCAATTTTGGTCAATACACACATCTCGATGTCTCATGGGAGTTTAACCTAGAACATAAAAAGTAAGTCTTTTCGTAAATGAGAACGCTGAATAAATGACTGAAGCGAGATTTGAATTTACAACGCAATCCATTGAGAACCTCGTTCTCCGCCATTTTGTTAACGACGAACATTAACAATATGGCGCCGTTACACAGTCATGCGTTCGTTAAAAATCTATAAATGATAATAGCACCAAGAAGTATCCATCAGTAGGAATCTTTGACAACTGTACGCATCCAAATCAAGCATGATATTCCTAAATTATTCTTATTCCGAAGGCATTAAAGTTTTACCTCGTATTGCGCGGACGATTTGTGTTCTTGCCTAAACTCTCCTTTGACTACATCGATGAGCAAGTCACGCGACAGTTTCGAATGCATAGAATGTGATGTTGTTCCTGTCGCTTCATGATGACAAGCACATCATGACATGCGTGTCTCGAGCCTGCTTGTGGGTTGTTCAAAATACAGTGACACCGCAGTTGTCGGAACGTAGAGGCGATTAGGTACGATTATGACTGCTGCTGATGACAAGGCAGCATTATCCAATGTAATTGACGAAATGTGGCACATATACTATATGTAAAAAAAGTTATAGAATTAATTTAATAAAATTATAAATAAAAAATTTGCTTTGTATTATTTTTCACCCTATCTTTTTCCGTCCAGACTTGGTCCGGGTACATAAGAAAGTTTTATCCCATTGATCCCGTTATAGTTCCTGTGCGAAATTTAATCTCGCTCTTTTGTCTCTCACCAATGAACTACCTTCCTTCGTACAAACTTGGTTGTGCTAATTACAAACACAACGAAAAATATTTTTTATTTATATATATAGACCTGTCGTAGTAGTACATTTCAAACTAAAGGATGCTAAAATAATGATGTTAGAAATGATCCTGATGAAAGTCAACAGGGTACAAAGTTAATAGAACATTAAAATTGAGAGACTCAACTTGAATACTGATAGTACAAAAGATTGAAAATGTACAAACCCTACCAATGGAGCTATGTCCTATTAGGTTAATTTTGAACCAATCACATGACAACATAAGTAGGTACTTCCTGCAATTAAAACAGTATTTTTTGTCTTTGGCTTTCTATAAGAACCGTCAATATAAAGGATCTGGAGACCAAAAATAGTCGGAAACTTAATTGGACATTTATTAGTTTGAATTTGGTTTTATTTGTTAAATACATAAAAACAATGTACTGACTACAACAATTCTAATCATTGTCAATTATTTCCATACGCTCGATTTAAAAAATATATAACTAAAGATTTTGTTTAAAGTAAAACAGCCTGTATATTGTGGGAAGTACCAGATTCTCTATAGTTATCGATATGAGGGTCCATGAAACCGCTAAAGAAAGAAATCATAATTGCTGTGTTGTCAAACCAGTCTTAAATTACAATGTAAGTAGTGTTAGTTAAGTACACCAGAAAAACATATATTAATTTTAGGAAAAGTAAAACAAGATGTCCAGCAATATTAATATATATTTATACATACTTAAAAAAAAATACTTTAGCTTTAATTACTTTAGGTCATTCTCGACTACCTCAAAAAAAAACTAAGAGAAAAAAAATAAAATGTAATTTATTGAGCGCGTAATGCGAGACAGTTCTGGTATTTACAAAGACCACATGACTTCTTAGGAGTCTTCTTAATTATTTAAATTAATGTTTGAACAACTATCGCCTACTAGATGGCGCTGTATCCTATTGGGTTAGTTTGGAACCAATCTCATAACAGCATAGGCACTTTCTGCTCCCGAAACTCAGTTTTCTCATTTCTTCATTACTAAATGAGAACCGATAATATTGTAGAATAAAAGTGAAACAAGATGTCTAGCTTGCATATTTGAAAATATATTACTAGACAGCTAGTTGGATATTATTTGAAATTATTTGAGCGTAAGTAAACCTTTTGTATTTACACACCTTTAACACAGTTACGCAATTAAAGCTTACTCGCAGGTCGCTAATAATTTTTAGTGATTGTTATTTTTATACAAAAGCAAATTCGTTAGGCGTCTTTCTTTCTTCCTCGACTACAAAAACAATCTT
>JACJUM010003147.1:2440688-2452067 GCA_020976665.1 Heortia vitessoides
TCCAATAACCACCCTCTTTAAAAATTCCTTTTTTCACAAATCCAACATTTTCATATTCCGAACGCTCAACGTAAGGATAACCTACACGCATATTCCACAAACTCATGACTTTTACCAACTACTGTAACTTCAGGAAGTTAATATCGAAATCCAGTATCAACTGGATGTTATCTTCACAAACCTGGTAACTTCTATCACCTAACTTGAGGATTGGTTACTTGTCGCAGTCTGGGACCAGCTGGACGCTGTCTTCATCTCTTCTGCTGGAGGGTCTCCGAAGAGGGCGCGGGTGTTGGAGGAGGGAGAAGCTTTGCTTGTCACCTTGCTTCTTGTTTAAGGCGTTTCTGAGGTGACTTTCACCTGGAACGAAGTAGAATGGAAGAGTTTAGAATGATTTAACTGTTTCGGCAGACGATGTCATTATCTGAAATATGGGCATTAAATTCGAATCCGTATAATTAATTGAAATAAAATTAATCAAAAAATAATCCCGGTGCAACTTCTTTTAAGCGTAGACCGTCAATTTTAGAAATAGTTAATTTAGATGTTATAGTCTGTTCAATATTCTTGTGCGCCCAGTGTTATGGGTTCCCCACCCTGGGCAAATATTTATATGATGATATTTATGTTTTTTCTGTGTCTGGGTGGTAAACATATGTATTTAAGTAGTATATATGTGATTCCTCTGTTGTCTGATCTCCGTAACACAAGTGCTTTAAGCGACTTGTCAAGGAATCAGGTCAATGTATGAGGGAATTTATTTATATATTACCTGGCAGAGAGAGTGGTCGCCCGCAAAGCGACAGGTCATGCGCACGCGGCGACGCCGACCGCGACGAGCGCGGGCGCGGCGGATTGTTGTTACGCGGCTCGTCACATCGCGTGCTACGTCGCGGCGTACGTCCGCCAAGCAGCTCCTACGCCGGTAATGTATAGGAAAATTATGTTTTATGCATCTCATACATTAATAACTTAGTAGATGCTGCAAGCTTACATTACCATAAAATGTATGGAATACCTGTTCTATCCCTCGAATATTTATTTTTATACATTTGTGAGTATTGCAAGAGTAAATCTAGAAACTATAACTAATATTATGTAAAACATGCATTTCTATATACATATAGTACCTACCCAACTAAGGTACCCGCCCAATTTTTTTTTATTTAGACCAGGTCGACAAACAAGCATACAGCTCGCGTATTAGTAAGCGTCACTGCAGCCTATAGACGCTCGTAATATCACAAGGATATCACAAACGCGTTGCCGACCTTGTGACTTCAAGAAATTATGTCACGTTACCAAGTAATTTCACTGTCTCTCTGTCACCATTGAAACCGGTACACAGCCAAACATTTTTTTTTAAATTTTTGCTTGGCGGTAGAAATGGATGAGAAAACTCTATAAACATTGTATCTCATGTAAAAAGCTTGTTGTTTTATATGCAAAATTGTATAATGTTGACAAGTGAACTAAAAATATGTAATCTTGTACCACTGTTGAATTTCAGACAGTGGATTGTTAGCCCCGTCGCTAGTAGAAGTTCCATTACCAGCAATTATTAAGTATTAATGGAATCTTTATTAGCGCAGTTTTTTTTCTCTTTAGTCGGATTTCGTAATGAACCTAAAACCCAACAAACGCCGGTAGACTATTGGGCCTGATCCCTTACCTTAAACACAGATTGTAGTCCTTCTATTTTAAAGTATCTTTATTATTTCATTGAAGGTATGTATTCCTTATAATAATAGACCTACTTCAATAAAATATACACTTTAAGTTAGATATTTTATGTACCAGGTATATATAACTAGTACTTACATAAAAGAAATCATTTGATTTGAATTAATCAATCAGAACAACACATAAATTAATAATACTTAATAAAAGGGAAGTAGAAAAGTTTATTAGAAACCATTTGACGGTCACGATAGCACAGATGGTAGTGATTATTTCTATATATCTTGTTCGGCAAACGTCATGGGTACGATCCCCACCCACGACAAATATTTATATGATGATATTTGTGTTTGTTCTGTGTCTGGGTGTTGAACATATGTATTTAAGTATTATATTTGGAGATGTTGCGTGAATATTACTAGCAGCGCCCCGCTGTTTTACCCGCGTAGTTCCGGTTCCCGTAAGAATAATAAGCACATAAAAAGTAGTAAGACACTTCTTATTGTGAAAATCAGTCATGATTTTCGATAAAAATCTCACGTGTTTTATAGCTTTTAATGAAGAACCATACTGAATTTCATTTAAATAACTACAAAAACGTATATTCAACGTTATAAAAGGTAATCCTGTAAAAAAAATCAAGTTTCTAACCCGTATAGTTTAAGCCCTGTGTTGATATGTCAGTGAGTCAAACATTTTCTCCAATTATATATATTTATATAGATTTGTAGTACCTTTGTTGACTGATATCCGTAATAAGCTTTAAGCTACCCACCTCGGTGTCAGGTCAATATATAATATGTTATGTAATGTATTATTATTTATTGACATAATGTTTACTATTCAAAGGTTTGGTTTTTAGACGAACCTCTGTACACACTACAACTCCTCTTAATATTCTATTTACCTTTTGTGTGTTTTAGTTGAGAGTCCTACGCTAGCATTAATCACTAGAATATAATAATAAAAATATACTTTTTGTACACCAATAAAAACAACACAAGAACATCACAAAAACATGGAATACTAGGTACAAGAAGCGGCCTTATCGCTAAATACAATTTTATAAGCCAATCTTTGGATAAAGATGATGTTGAAGCTGGTGGAAGTCTGTGGTGTACTTAGGACAAATTAAAAAGAAACATACATATATAGATAAACACAAACATAAATATTCATATAAATTACATAATTATGGAAAAAAATAAATTAAAGTGACAAATAATCCTTCACCATTCTCCTAAAAATAGAAACCAAGATCTCACTTCAAGGGGGGAGAAATATACCCTAATAAATATATAGGGAATCCTATTAACTAGAAATCAGGTTATCAACCCTTAAAATTGAAGATTGATTGATAGCTAATATCATACATACATCCATCCAAAGGTAGCCCTGAAGAGATCGCCCAGAGCGATAAGGCCGCCCATTGTACGACTTTAAATATATTGTAAATGTATGTGTACTTTAAAGATTGTATCATTATTACTATCATTTAGTTGCATCAGATCAACCTACCAAAATCTGTCAAATTCTTACAGTCAATTTTGATCTCAATATCCCGCAGTTATAGATTAATATTGATTGAGAAGTATTAACAGATTAAGGTAGGTTGATCTGATGCTGTGTGTACCATGGTTTGTGTGACAACTGTGTAGTAAAGCATACAATTAAAAGTATATAGTTAGTTAAGTCGCTTGAAACATGTGTTCCGGACATCAGCGGATGTACTTTGAGCATGTGTTCCGGACATCAGAGGATGTCCGGAACCTGACGAGACCTGATGAGACCTCTGATGGATAACAGAGGAATCACAAATATAATACTTAAATATATATCTAACACCCGGACCCAGACATAGAACAAACACAAATTGATTTTTAAAAGAATAACGACAAAACACAGAATCAATCAAAATTCAAAAATAGAACTTATAATCACTAAACATTAATGTTCTTTTTAGAACTTCCGTAACTTTAGAGTTGTGTCGATGTTCTTGCAAAAGAGCGTATTCATAATATAAATATTTGTCCTGGGATTGAACCTACGACCTTTAACGTACAAGATAGAATCACTATCGTCTGCAACATCGGGAAAATCAAAATCAGTGAGGCTGGATTTAAAGTTTGAGGAGATTCCTTGTTGAATTAGTTTCATTCATCCCCATCCGGATACCAAGATTTTTAGGAAATCTTGTTGACGAAAAATCATGTTTTTCGAACGAATCTCATGCTGGTCTACTCAGATGGCAAATCCAGCGACACTAGAAGCCTAAGCAAGACTGTTCATAATTAACTGTCCCTATACCCGAATGTTCCAGCGGGGAAGGCACCCCCCAATACAGTAGGTCCCAGCACTCAAGTGTACCAGGTCAGACCTCGGCTTGAGTACTATTAATTGAAGACATTTAGATCGCTTATAAAAGAGGAGTGAGCGAGGGCTCCTGCTCTAGGGCAGTCGGCATTCGCTTAGGGGCAGTGACTGCACGCATCCGCTGGCGAACGCGGTTTACAAACTTAATCAAAACTAATCCATGTGTAGTGTTTGTAATTGAGGAGTGACGGTGAGAGGGCGACTGATAAAGGGATTTAAAGAAGTAATACTATGGGTCGGGTATTTCTAAAAATTCTTTAAATTACCTCTATCTATTGGTGAGAACCTTATAAAAATCCGTGACATATCTATATAAAAAATCTCTGTACATACATATCGACTTATATAAATCTGTCAAATTTTACCAAGCAATTTTTAACACTATATCGCTTGACGGCAAGTAAAGTGTCACAACACATGTTAGGTACGGAATGACATAATCACAAAAAAAATGCAATTTTTATTAAATTTTTCGCCCATTAATTACCAAATGAATAAGCTATTTGCACATGACATTTCAGCAATCTGACTATGTATTATAGTTTTAAATTATTGACGTATAAATGAACAAAAAAGTCATTAAAGTTGCATTTTTTCGAAACGGCTATTATTGCATTGTGACACTTTTCTTGCCGGGAATCGATATGCAAATAATAGAGTTCACTATCAAGAAATTTTAATAGGTCTACAGTCCTATGTGACCGCGTGATAGTCGAGCATCACAGTACCCTGTACACGCTCGTGACATCGCAGATTTCACCAGAACATCGCCAACCTTGCGCCAACATTACCCAGATCTATCACTGCCTTTCTCATCCTTTAAATCTAAACACATACGAACACTGCAGTTTGACAATAGAAATAGTTGAGCTACCAATGCAGACGATCCTACTAAAAGTACTTGAATACATATATTAATGCGTATTCGGTGCGTGTTTAAAGCAATCAAATGGAAACATTACAAGCGTTGTTTTACGGTCATAAAATTTGGTCAAATATTTCCCGTTGCGGCACCCATAGCTCCACGGGTGACCCCGTTTGTAATTTCACATAAAACGCCAATAATATTATAACGATAGTGAAAGCTCCACTAACTACTTGAATAGAAACCAAAGATAGCATCACAGACATTTTATTACTAATAATAAAGAAAAAAATATATTGATTTCATGCAAATAACTTATTAACATCTTATCTAGAATATCTTAAATTATGGTTGAATATTAAAAATAATAAAAAAAAAAAGAAACAATGGTAGAAAAATATTGTTGTATGGCGAATTCAATAGATTTAAAACTGGCATGCGAGTGACAAGTGTTCGATGGTCATCAATGGCTAGGATGAACGGTCAGAGTCAACTCGAATGAGTTTGTCATTCACTGAGTGAGTCTATATGCGCACTGCAATTTACAATCTTCACTCTACTCATAGACAAGAAAAAAAGGACACTAGCCACTCACTACTCGCGAGCTTTGCGGCCGCAGGGCACGCAGGGTGAATACGGGCATCGGACCTCTCATCTATGAGAGGCCCGCCCTATTTTTTCGGTGGCGCTGGAATTGACGTCTGAGTAGTCCAGCAGTAGGTTCATTCGTTTAAAAATAAATAAATAAGACAGCCTTAAGCATTTATGAAGTCACAGATACAAAAATCATTGTTTAAATATATTAAAATAACCATATTTTGAAAGATCAAAAAGTGATATGCAAGCAATGATCGTCGAAATGTTCACCCTCAATCAACCAACAATGCAAACAGCAGCTTTCGGTTCGCTTGTTCTGTAAACTTGCTTGCCGCTCACTGAATGAGGCAAGACAGTCGAAGCGACCGTTCAATTAAACTGTATAGGTACTTGTTTTATAACGAAGAAATGAAGTGTAAGCTACTCACTACCACCATAAGGAAGACAGTGGAGAGTATTTATGACGGTGCAAGTGGAAATAAATAGAATTAAATGAAATATCTACAACCATATTTAACTTAACAATGAAACTGCTCTTGAAAAGGCTTGAAATCGTGGCAAATTAGATTTTTTACATATTTTTGTTTCGGTAACATTTCGGCATCGTCCCCAAGATTAGTTTTATTATAAGCAGTGAATGCGTAAATGTTAGAAATGATTAAATATTAACATTTTGACCAAACATGACATAGCCTGTTTACAATATGCAACGAAACAAGCGTTTTAAATGAAATATTACAAAGTGATATAAATAAAATCATATATTATACGAGACTAGATTCAAAGTGCTATTTTTTGTGCGAATCAAGTACAATTTCTTCTCAGCTAGCGTGATTATAGTGAAATAAGCGAAGGCTACACATATAAAGTAAACGAATATGACGGCACAAAAATATGTAGATATGTTAGTGACCTTCTCTTGGGAGTTGACTGAATAAGCGCTGTAGGAAACGGGGCTGTCCGCGCCGAAGTCGAATGCGCTGGTCGCGCGATACGAAATTGTATCTGCGCCGACAAGCGGGGAAAATATTATTAATAATAATATTTAGTCTTGTAAATCTAGATAGAAAAATGTAAGGATTCCCTGCTGTGTGTACCTTAGACAATCAACTTATGATATACATTGCGAACTGGGCAAGCAAGATTTAATTGTATTTACACTATATTCAGGAACTGAAGATAAACACAGATAACGAATAATGACTACAGGTACATACATATCTTGCTATCTCTCTGGCCCATTTTCATAGCATTACTTGATAACAAAATACGCCCAATCAGTCATTGACCTCAATTCTCATCAATTGTTTATGTAAATAAAAAAATTTTAGCATCTTCATAACTAACTAACTTTAAAACGCTTATTTTTATAAGACATATATAATTGCGTGTTAAAACATTTAGATGGATGAAAGTTAGACAATAATTGAAGAAATATGAATCATAGGATTAATAAACAGTATATTATATTTATAGTTTATAGTATTTACCATGTGGCCAGCAGCTGATGGGGGGTGGGGACCTTATCATATGCTCGTGGACCTCTTTTAGGGTTAATGGGTCATCTTCAACAAAGTCTAATGCCGTGCTACCAAACTCCTGAAATAACAAGTATTTGAAGTAATCTATAGTAATCTCATCATTCAACATTGCTTCTCTCCAGTTTACCAAAGTCATCATAATAAATGATTAAAAAATAGATTTTTGTCCTATCTAATACAGTTTAATTGCTGCACTTTTAAACAAAAAAAATTTGCAAAAATTTTCAAATTCTTCTCACCTGAGACATCAGTATGGTATCATCTGATTCACAATCATTAGCATGACTTTCTATTAGACTCTCACGGCTTGCCATTACTTGCTGAAAAATTAGAAAAAATATATATTAATTTTTATTCACTTGATTTTCATTATTATAAATACCTGTATATATATTCAACTCAAATTGAAAAATTTAACAACCCTTTAATCATTCCACATAATCCAATAGCTGTTCAGAAAAATAAATAAAAATATATCAATAACTAGTTATATTGTTACATGCACTTATAAGTATTACAATATACTTTCTATTCCAATCATGAAAAGCGATTTATACCGGTTAACTGCGTAATAAGCCGCACATCATGCACTTACATAAGAATGCACAATACAACAACTATGTAAACACATACTTGGAGGTAAGGATTGTCTTGTCTCGACAATCTGAGGGCTTCCATGTCCTGTGCGATGTTCCTCGTTCGTCCAGGAGTCAGTAGCACCGCTGGCGAGCTTCCCATTGGCGGTGCTAAAACTGGAAATAGCCAAAACACCCCTTACAACCATCCTTCATTAGCTTCACTAAAACAAATTAAATCACCAATACGCACCGGACAGGGAGTCGTTACTGCCTTCCATTTTCCTATAACACACCTGCGCCACGACCAAAAACCTTCAACAGCTAGTAATACTCCATCTAAACCCTTGTTGGATATGTGTATAATGAATGAACGTACACTTGCGTACACTTGACGCAATGCGTGCAAATATGTAAGGAATTAACTGTAAAATGTGTATTAGGTCAATCGTAATTTTTTTATGCCGTATTCCGATGTTATCACACTATTATTCTACATTTTCTTCAAATTTCGTGTAAGAATAAGAAATATTCGCTGAACAACTGATAACGATGACAACTTGACAGCTGTGATTCGTTCGGAAATTAATCGGATGACGATACTTTATATCGTGCATATCGTTCAGAAAAAAGCTAATGTTAGTAAACAGTACTTGCTGTTGACTCGTTGGAAAATCATTATACGCTCGGAATATTTTATTTGATGGCCGTCTTATATATACTTATTAAAACTATTTTCGAAGGTTGTTTTATTGCTTTCATTTTTCACCTGTGATATTTCTCTTCCATGTTCAAATATTGTTATATCGTTATTATGCCGTGGGGTATCGGCAACCAGGTGTCGTAAGAGTTGACTGAGGTACCGGAACCGATCTGGTATCCATCCAAAACAGTGTAGTTCAATTGCTACAGGCCGCGGTTGGGTAGCAGCATCCTCGTCGCGAAGTTACGCTCTATGAGTGCCACCACGTCTGCCCAGCGCGGCCATTATGGGCAAAAATCCCCCTATCTCGGGGAAGCCTAGGTCCAACAGTGGACTTTTTATGGCTGATATGATGCTGTAAATATCACCCAGACACAGAACAAATACAAATATTTGCTCTGGGCTCTACCCAGATCGAACCCACGACCTTTGGCGTACAATATACTTAGGATCACTACGATCTGCGCCTTCGGGTCCGTCATCGTAACCACAAGTATTCTGAACGCACTACGATTATATCTGTGAAAATTTTTGTCCCTTGTGATTGGTCTGGCTCTCTACAAAAGGTATTAAAATAGTCCCCCAAGCATCATATATAAAGTTGAAGACTTTGAAAATAGAAGAAGTCAAATATTGTTTTATAAGATTTAAAGCGTCTGGGAGGAATCAAGGCCCACGGAAATTGTCTGGCAATATGAAATTTTTATTAATAATAATATCCTGTGTGACATATGTAAAAATCAATGCTTCGAATTTGAGCTAAGCTATATTTTGGTCTACCTTCACTACCTGCTACCTGTGAACGGGCCGTCTAGTGAAGGTAGCGAGTATGCGCATACTCTTACAGGCATATAAGAGTGTCCATTATTTGAAATTCGTTACTTCAAAAATAAGTAACGTCTGGCGGCCCTGGGATCTTGGACTATTACGTTTTAAGAGCTGTACTTTTTAATAGACAATAGAATCCGTTTATTATGACCCCGCCTATATTAACCAACCGCTTAGTATGAAGTAAATGTTTAGCAATTGAGTCGGTTATGATGACTTCACTTGATTTTATGTATATTTTCAGAAAGTAGTAAGTTCTAGTGACTGTCTTGATTCCTGACATCTCTTGTTATCATGATCATACCCTTCTGTCTCTATGCGACTACATTGTTGTTGTAAGACTAGTTTTGACAATTTATTGTTCATTATTCACATACGCTTTGTATTGTTTCCATTAAACTAAACAACTGACAAATTAAATATTATACCTCCGCTTAATATGACGAGTTTGTCACTTCCCTTCGAAATCATTATAAGAGGATTATCCAGCATTTATTAAAAAATTTTTAAGACTGCCATATCCTGTTTTTTTATTATTTTGCGAAGCACGGAGGAGCTAAAGTTGAAATAGTTTGGGTCACCCATGTTAATACCAACCTGAGAGAAAGTTGCTTATCATCAACGATCATGCTTTGGGCTCGTTAACAACGCTGTGCTTTCACGCGCGAAATTATCTTGACACATTTTATAAATTGCCATGAACATAAAGAGATAACCGCACTAAGGGTCATATGGCTGGCAATAATTCTGGCACCTACTTACTCACAAATCGAGTTTTGCCGGATTTGCAACGCCAGGCGCGTTGGAGGTACATATACATTATTTCACTAACGACCTGCCCCTGCTTCGCACTGGTACAATGAATAAAAAAAGGGTTATTCTGGATTCGCTAAGAGATAGACATATACGGTTGAGGACTTTTTTAAGGTGTACAATATTAAAGTACATTATTTTGACCTATTTGGATGATTATAATGGATTCAGCCAGCGTTTCCAATATAATCGCTAAACAATTGTGGTTATTTACGACATCACTTTGGAAATCTCTAAAATTATCAGTCTCTCCTCTATAATATGTAATTTATATATAAACGTTCCTTGTGAATCATTGTCTACTAAAACAGGAACAAATAGCTGTTAGTGACTTTGTTTTACTATATAGTGATTTGTTAAATGGCTGCTATAATCTTACCATAAATTCTATGCGTCAATCCTCAAATATCATCATCATCAGACATTGTTGGAATAAGGTTAAAAGGGAAAAAATCTCTTGGGGAGCCAAGACAGAGCTGTGCTGTACTGATGCACTCTAGATCGAACAAGCGTAGACTCGCGACGGTAATGTCTTGCTGCCTTTTCCTACCCTATTCCGGGTGGATATACCTCCATCTATCGTTTCCGGTACTTATGTCCCTTCTTACGACACCTGATAGAAGAAGAGGTATTATTTTACGCTGCCGGTTTCATAGAAATGAATATATGTAATAGTTCGGGTCCGAAAAAAACTCAAGGGTGTTACCTAGCAGGAAGTTACCTTTTTTTTAAAGGAAACAATTCACTTATCTTAGTAAGTACATACTTTAAAATACTTGTATTACGGATATACGAAAACAGGAATAACAAATTGAATATTTATCATATTATTATAAATACTTATTTGTAGTGGGTGGGGATCGAATCCACGACCAGCGCACAAGATAGGACCACCACCTGCGCCATCGGGCCTGCAAGATTTATAACTGATGCCGGATTCTAAATCACAGCACAAGATATAATTTTTTTTTAATTATACAATTGGCAAACAAGCATTCAATCTGCATCTTGGTAAGCGTCACCTTTCCCGAACATTGATTCCTGGATCTTCAATTTGGTCTCGCATGTCAAGGAGAAAGTAATCCAGGTTTTTTCTTCTAGCGTGTACTTTGATTCTTCTAGCGTGAGAGTAGTTTGCTACTTAGAGAGTTACGAGCTTACGGCTTAAGAACTTATCATGTATAATTCTACTGTACGTGTGATGTCACTGAACTCAAACGATTTCAGTGACATACACACGTATCAGTTCTGAATGATTTTTTTGTACGCGATTGTGAGGCGGCCTGGATGGTTTAGATTCATTAATCAGCCTAGCAAATGGCGCTGCAGTCGGTACTATTTATTTATACTGCCTGTCCTAATGGTTAGTGTCGCCATATGTAATCACAATAGCGCTTCGCTTTG